>OMLP01040824.1:0-28687 GCA_900302685.1 Spondyliosoma cantharus | reverse complement strand
TGGGTGTTTTTTAAGAAATATGAATCATAATCTACATATAATGCAGTCAAATATGAAAGTTCAAAGGACTTTTATTCTGAAATGCCACATCAGATTGACCTGAATTTTTCTGGGTGCCATCCTGAGGTCGAGTACTATCAGTCTGAAGTGGAATGGCCGAGTAATAACGGGTAGTTTTTAAGAAATATGAATCATAATGTACAGTCAAATATGAAAGTTCAAAGGACTTTTATTCTGAAATGCCACATCAGATTGACCTGATTTTTTCTGGGTGTCATCCTGACGTCGAGTACTATCAGTCTGAAGTGGAATGGCCGAGTAATAACGGGTAGTTTTTAAGAAATATGACTCATAATGTACAGTCAAATATGAAAGTTCAAAGGACTTTTATTCTGAAATGCCACATCAGATTGACCTGATTTTTTCTGGGTGTCATCCTGACGTCGAGTACTATCAGTCTGAAGTGGAATGGCCGAGTAATAACGGGTAGTTTTAAAAAAAAATAATAATAATAATCTACTGTACATAGAGTACAGTCAAATTTAATACTTCAAAGGGCTTTTATTCTGAAATGCCACATCATATTGACGTGAGTATTTGTGACGTCCTGAGGTCGTTGTGGATGCCTGCTTTTGGTTTAAAACTAGTGTTTTGTCGCTATTACCGTAATGTGCAGTATATGCGCGCACCGCAAAACAACGTGTAGGCTGTCGCATTTGGTTAAAAAAAAAAAAAAACACGTTTAGTACAAAAAAGAATGTTCCATGTGAGGAAAAACGCCATAAAAATACGATATATTAATATTATTATAACTTTCACTGGGTTAGATTTTTCAACCAACATCAGTACTGATAATAACTACCAAATATAAGTTCATTATCAGCATTTGTAACCCTCTGAATACAAGTTTGTTCACATGATGTCACTCAAACAAAATGTTATCTCCCATATACTGACCATATGCTATTTTTCGAGAATTTTCTGTGCTAAATGTGGCCTTTATCTATGGAGGAGTTTTAGGGTCAGGGGGTGAGGAGGGGAAAAGTGGAGGAAGTTTCTTTTTTTTTCATTATGGACTTGGTGAGATGTCGAGATAAACTTGATATTTCAAGATTAAAGTCGACCTTGTGAGACTACAGGGCTACGTGGCTGCCTCAGCAAAATGCCTTGTGTAGATGAAGTGGTGAAACTGTAGTTCAGAATCAGCTTTAGTAACGAAGACATAATTTAGGACTTAGACTTAGAGATTGTTGCGCTACACACAGATTGTTGCACTCTAAAGATGCAGTAATGGCTCACATAGCACACATAGCTGTCAGCTGTCATTTCGACTTTATTCACAAAATTGCATTTCAACTTTATTCTTGACGTTTCGACTTTTTTTCTTGAAATGCATAATGACTCAAAAGTGTTCCTAGTTTACCAGCAACCTTATGTTTATCAGCACTAACAGTATAAGTTTAAACATAGACAGATGATCAAGTGTTTCGGCAAATATTTCTTTCACACTCAAACAAAACATGATATTCATTCCCCAGGCAGTCATCATCACATAAAGTACCAAATGGCCTGTGGGTTAAAATACAGGTCAGTTGCCCTTTCTAGTGTAAAATACAAAAACTCATCCAGGACCACAAAGTGAAAGCCTGATAACATGGGATGCATTATTTTATGCTGTACTGACAGTGGGTTGGCTGTCTGCCTCTAATATACACAGTGTGTTGTAGACATTTATAAGAACTGAGGTTTGAATTAAAAGAAAAAACAAACAAAGACCTTTGCCAAATTGTATGCAATATGCATTAATACAGCCAAAATGATCCAAAAATGAAAGTAAAAAAGAAAAACATATCAACATATCAACATATCAATGGATCAACATTTGCGTGAGGGTTTAAGGTGCAACATGTAAGAATTGGCATCTTGTTGAATTCACACTCAAAACAAATAGGACTTACTAAGACTAGATAGATAGATAGATAGATAGATAGATAGATAGATCTTATTTTTCATTGTACAAAAATACAACAACATTTCAGGTGCACTCAAGTACTGGACTCAAAATACTTAGATACAAGTAGATAAAATAGATAATATATCGTAAAAACTACAATAAATAATGCTTTCATTCATCATCCGTTTTCCTCACTCGTACTCTCATTCATGCCAGCTTGCCAGTATGGGAAGTACTTTAATTATCTTTAATAATCAGTCAGCCAGCTTCAAATACAAAACTCTTCATCTCCAGCATGTTAATTCAGAAGGAGGCGAAATCTGAGCCGGGGGATCTCCAGGGAAATTTGATAGCTTATCCAACCTGCATTTATGTAAACTTTGTACAGTATCCTTCTCTGTCCTTTGAACTTATCACAGGGAAGGGAGGCAGAAAACCCACATTATTTATCTTTGCGAGGGTAAAACAGGGAGGGTCAATTAATGTCAGGACACAATGTCCAAAAGTCAACAAGTAAAGTATGTCGACATCGATGTTATCAGGGCACAAGAATAAATACAATCACAAAATCTTTCACGGTCTTCAGCGTTCCTCCTTCAGATGTTTCTCTCCAAACTTGAGGTTTTTTTTCGTTTCCATTTTCCTGTTCTGGGTCCAACTCTAGCTTCAGTCCAGCTGTAAAACAAAGACAGACTTTCTGAAAGCTTTATTGTTAAAGAAGGTTAAAGAAAAGAATTAAGTTGAAAACTAAGCTTGATGAAAGATGTTACCATGGTTATGTCATAAATATGAGATATAAGTTATAGTTATGTCATGAAAGTCAGAATTATGGATAAGAAAGTAAAAGTTATTTGATAAAAGTTGAAAATATGAGTGAAAAAGTCATATTTATGATAAAAAAAAAAGTAAAAATTCTGAGATTAAATGTTTCTAATTGTGTGATAAAATGTAATCATTCTGAATTATGAGTTGAAATTCTGAGATGAAAGTCAGAAGTCTGAGTCAGTTTCAAGCTAACATTTGTTTAACTGGCGGGAATGGACTGCTGCTTGTGGCTTTACGTAAAGGAGTAATTCAAAATGCCGTCCTCCCTCACAGCTTCATCTGATGAACATGGACATCTCAGAGGAGGACGACTACCACTACCATGAAAACATCAGCGTCAACTTCAGCTACGACGACTACCCGACCCTCTGCGAGAAAGGTGACGTCCGTTCCTTCGCAGCCGTCTTCCTCCCCGTCATGTACACTGTGTGTCTGGTGGTGGGCCTGGCGGGAAACGCCGCCGTCGTAGCCGTCTACGCCTTCCACAAACACCTTAAAACCATGATGGACACCTTCCTGACCCACCTGGCTGTGGCCGATCTGCTGCTGCTCTTCACGCTGCCTTTCTGGGCTGCGGATGCGGCGAGGGGCTGGGAGCTGGGGGAGGTCGTCTGCAAGATCGTGTCGGCCTGCTACACAGTCAACTTCACCTGCTGCATGCTGCTGCTGGCCTGCATCAGCCTGGATCGGTACATAGCGTTAGCCAGGGCACAGGGTAGAGACCAGAGAGGGCGGCTGCAGAGGATGTTCACCAGGAGACACTGCTGGAGGATGTGTTTAGTCGTCTGGGCGACGGCTTTCATCCTTGGCCTTCCTGATTTGTTTCTCTCGGAGGTGAGATGGGTGTCTAATAGGAACGTCTGTCTGGCTATCTACCCTCCGTCGATGGGTGGAGGGTGGAAAGCCGCCCTGGAGATGGCAGAGGTGCTGCTCGGCTTCCTGTTTCCTCTCCTGGTCATGGTGATCTGCTACTGGAACGTTGGCCGAGCACTAAAGGGCCTCCCCGTGGAGAGCAGAGGCAAGAAGTGTAGAGCTGTCCGAGTTCTCCTGATAGTGGTGGGGGTGTTCGTAGTCACTCAGCTGCCTTACAACGTGCTGAAGGTGTACAGGGCAATGGACTCGGTCTACGCCCTGGTGACCCACTGCGGGACGAGTAAAGTGTTGGATCAGGCGGCTCAGGTTACGGAGAGCTTGGCCCTCACTCACTGCTGCCTCAACCCCGTCCTCTACGCCTTCGTGGGGTCCTCCTTCAGGCAGCACATGATGAAAGTGGCCAAGAGGTTTGGAGAGAAGAGAAGAAGGAGGAAGAGGATGGAGAATCCTGCAGAGGAGGAAGGGATGGACATGTCGTTTAACTCCCGCAGTGCATCCCAAGAGACAAACACATTCTCTATATGAGACAGTGAAACACGTGTATCAGAATCACCTATTTAGTTTAGAAGAAGTGTGGATACAAGTGCTTTGGGATGTTTGTTTTGAAGGAAGCAGCAGCAGTATGTGTGGAAATCATTAAGTGGTACAAAAATTCCATTTAAACTAAAACATTTCAAACAGGAGGTTATTGTTGTGAAGCCTTGTTATCGTTAAAGCAGCTACAGGGAGAGAAAGTGTCACCGTTCTGTACCAGGAGATGACAGAACAGCTTTCTCCTCAGACTGTGACACTCCTCAATTCATCCTCAGCACTCTGCCATGAAAATGACCTTTATTCTATGAATGATCCTGCAGCATTTAACAACTTAAACAAATCGTCCAAAGTCTTGTGTAGGCCACTGAGAGAGACAGGACAGTCTCATTTTTTTTTTTTACGTAATGTTACAATCCGCTCACATACGGCCAATAATAAAGTGACTTGTACATGTAAATTTCACTTCCAAGCAGCAAAGAAAAAGAAATTCATTCATTCATTCTGTCAAGCAAGTGATGAAAGAAAGGAGTAATTTGTTCCTATTGGATTTGTTTTGTCAGTTTTTAAAACCTTGGTCCACCTTTTTTTGGCTTCGGGAAAAATAGAACATTCCGACCTGGTGATGCGATTAGATAAAAAGTCAGAGCATCAAGAAATGTTATTACATTTCATCCTGAGAGAGGCAACAATGTCTGGACCAAATGTCATGTCAGTCTGTCCAGAACTTTATTATAGTTTGGATCAAAGTGGTGGACTGACAGACTGATGCTGCTGCTGCTGTTGCTTATGTTCTGTCAGTTTTGGACCTGAAGGTATTTTATCTTTTGACTGTATTTTAGCAAGATGACAGTGATTTTCAATGTTTTATAAACATGTATTAAACATTTGTAAATGTTTAAACAGTTGCATCTTTATAATGGCCATTCAAATAATTGAAGTTTATGGATGAACTGCACAGTATTTATTAACCATTCACAAAAGAGTATAAACATCAGCTGCTGCTTCACCATAAACAATTGCTTAATAAACAGTTCATAAAACATATCATTGTTTGTCAACTGTCAAATAACTCAAGTTTAATTAAACATTTATTTATGATGGTTGTTATAAAGTGTTACCAGGATCAAAAACTTCCTCTGCTGAACACCTCACAGGCTTAATTTGGTTTTGTTTATCCAAATCAAAGAGGTATCAGATCGTCTTCCAGGATTTCACAAGAGACATTAAAAACATTTCTAGCTGTCCACACAAAACGAAGGACAACTATGATTCAAGCCGATACTTGATACTGTTCATGACGCATTATACAGTGAAATAGAAGAAGAAAAACAAGATCTATTAGTGAAACTATGTATGAGCTAGAACTTTGTAACTGCTTGTTTGAAATGATGCTTGTTTGAATTTTAATCAACTGAAGTAAATACTCCTGATCCACTTGATGCTACACATCTGCTATACACCAGCTATACACCAGACGTGCCTGCACCACATGAAGAAGCACGTCTTTAACAATGTTCCACTTGATCTGTGTATTTTCTGATCATACATTTGTTTCCTCAGCTCAAGACAACTTTTATTTCCTTAAAATTAAAAGATAACACAGACTTTTTTTGCACTGGTGGTGTTTCTTGCAGTCTTCTGCCAGATCTACATCCAGTGTGATTTCATGAAAGAAAGCCAGAGCTTTGTTGTTTCCCGATTTCCTCCGAACATCTGGTAAGAATTAACTGCATACGTACTTTACAGTTTATCTGTGATCACACAGAGAAGTCCGCACAACAGACTGGAAAACAACTTAATTAGCCTTTTTTACAAAGTGATAAGGAAAAGTGCAGCTGTAGCCAGCAAGTCCAGCATTAGGACACTTTACATATTTAGATAAGTCAGTGTTACTTCTGATCTTGCCGACCTTTGCAGACTTGTTACAACACTGCCTTATTTAAAAGGAATTGTTCGTATAGCAACTTTCATTAACAGGGCAATTCATATTGGTTTACATAAGACAGAAAAGCATTAAGAAGATATATTTAAAGGGAATTTAAATAGTGTATGAAGACAATTTTATCTATATTTAACTTGATAACACTAACCCTAACCCAATCTACATACACTTGCTAAATTCTTGGATGGGGACAAGTCAACCCGTGATTTTGTTACATAAATGTGCATTTTGGCAGCATATTTAAGCCAAGATATTTTATTATTTTCCTTTATCTAGTGGAAGCATGTAGATGTTGAAAAGCAGAGGACCAAGAATAGAGCCTTGAGGAACTTCACATCATTTCTGTACCCTCAGATGTGTAACTACAGCTTGTTCTCACTGGCAGTGTGTAAAAACACTGCAGTCTGGTCAGTGGCCCTACACTTCCAAGTATGATTCCCTCTTTATACTACTGACAGTGCAGTAGTATAAAGGAGGTGGTTGGATGGGTCACACACTGGACTTTTCCCCCAGATAATTGGGTTCAAGTCCAAGTTTATAGCTTTTAAGTTGCGTAAATAAGGTAACTAATGTGAACTTATGTAAGTAACAGTAAGGCCTCCCTGCCTGCTCTGATTGGTCAGCTCACACATGCCAGAGCCAGCACTGCAAACAACAGACTATCTGCGCTCACTAAGTTTTTCAAGTGCCAAACGTGGCATAGATTATACAAATGTGTGACACTGACGTAGTGTGATGTCACAAAGCCACAGAATTAAAGACTACTGACGAGACGTTTCAGGAGCAGTGTTTTCTGTGGGAGAGGGGAGCTTCTGTTGGTGTGGTCTTTGAAGTGTCATAGTTTAAAGTGAAAAAATGTTCGTAATTACGATCTACATAAAGTAGTCCCTGTCCTTCCAAAATAAGATTCAAACAAGTCAAGCAGTGTGCCCACCCGGTCAAATACAGACTAGCCTGTCTCGTAATCTGACGACTGAAACTCTACCACTGTCTGTGTTTGAGTTAAAATCCTGACTGGAAAACATAAAAGAACAAACATAAAATTAATCAGGTCAATATCAAACCTCCCATTTTTAAGAGTGATTTAATAACTGCAGTTTCCAGTGCCTGTGGGAAATAACATGAGAGTAGATAAGTGTTTCCTTGTAGAAGATCTGATGCTGTGCAGTAGAAAACATTCTTTAAAAGGCCTGTAGGTAGAATCTCAAGGCAGAAGGAGAAAGATTTCAGATGTTGTACAATTACTTCTGAGATTTTATAGCCGATAGGTTCAAAATGTGTTACACTTGTGTTGAATAGATGCATAACAGACCTTGTATCTGATATGGAAGAACTGAATGAAGCAATTCATTGCATGACTGGGTGGATAAAAGGTCAGGGGTCAATGACACAGGGGGGGATTGTCAGCCGGTCATCTTTATCAAATAAAAACATTGTCTCCAATAGTAAATAAGACATAAACACAGCACTAAATAGTTTGAATATTTAGCATTTCTAATGGTATTCTTCCTTTTAAGCACATGTTTGCTGTGGTTTGACAGGTCATTAATCTCTCTCCTGCCTGACTTCCAGCACTTCCTCATCGATACAAAGAAAACACTTTAATTTGAATATATTTTCTTCCTGCAGCCCAGCTGGTAAAAATCAAGTGGTTTAAGTGATGTTGCAGGCCATGCTCTGGCACATATACGGTCCCATGTGGAAACCATTTGAGGTTTGCCATCTGTCAATGGAGCAACACATTTTACTGAGCCAAAGAACAAAACAAAAAAAACAGTGTTTCAATCTGGGGGTTCAACTTTGAGCTGATGTGTCATTAACAAAGCCTTCTATATTGTTTAAGACAACCTTGTCAACTCTTCTGTCAAGTACAGTACATGGTGAAGTAATTTGTTTTGTTTGCCTCATTTCATATTCTCAAATTAAACTTTTGGGAAAAGAAAAGTTTGTAAATCAAGATTATGTCCATTTATTGAAAAACATTTTAAAAATGTGCAAATAAACAAGAAATTGTAACAAAAAACATGACTTCTTGTAATCAAACAAAACTATAAATATACAAAAAAATCCACTTAAGGCTCTTAACATCTGATATGTCAGATCAAAAATATGGCCAATTCACTTTTTAAATGACGATTAAGGCAGTCAAACAGCTTCAGTTTCAACAAACTTGAACCAAGAATTATTTTTAAATTAAGTAAAAAATATTAATTATTCAATATATATAACTGTACTTAAGACTTTTTTTTAAAAACAAAAACTCAAGAGGCCTAAAACGGCAGTGTCTCAATAATTTAGAAAAGAAAACTTTCTGGCATTTTCACACGAGAACAAGGTAACAGAACGCAACCAAAACATTCACTCATTAAATACAATATGCCTTTGTATGAAATATAACTATGGAGTTTGTTATGTTACACAATATGCTTTCAATGTAAATACAATTACTTGCATACCCTGAACTAGATCATCAACCCTGTATCAAATGATAGAAAGAGGCCAATACTGTAAGTCAGCTGAAGAAAACACTGTCGCAATCTCATCTCATTATACACTAAGTAAACCAGTTCTTACACTGGATGTGTAAAAATACAGAGATACGTACATGCAAAATGTCAGTAGGAGATTTTAAGGGCTTGTCCTGGCTTACTTTCACACCTCATTGCTCTGGAATGTTGTAAATATTTATCCAGTAAATCATCATCAAGTTATTGTAAACTAATTCAGGCACTTAGTTTTGTGTTGGCTGAGGCAAAGGGCCAGGATAACAAACAGGTCATCTGGCAGACCTGGTCAAGTCTAATGTGTGTAAAGGGTTTCCTGATAACAACAATACATTTAAGTCCCAGCTGTGCAATCTTTAAATTGAAAAAAGTCCTCCCCAAGCTTGTATAAGCAAACAGCAGAGGTGCTGTTAGCACTCAGTAATTTAGGATCTGCACATCAAACAGGTCACACACTCCTTCGTTGTCGTCCAGGTTGAAGCTGTAGTCAATACCTGCGTGAGGAGAGAGGAGTATTAATAAGAAAAATACTGTAAAACATGAATACAAATTGCAGATTATAGATAGGTAGATAACATTTTACTTTACATTGACACAGTTTACATTGTGTCAGTGGTCTGGAGAAAGGTCAAGCTGCACCAATTATCATTCTGGTATAGGTCACAGAAACACTTCTTTGTTTTCTTTGTATTACTTTAAATCAATCACAATCGTCTTGGGTGGGCTAAACACAGGATGCCCTTACAAAACAGTGCTGCAGGGAACTTAACATGTGAGGGGGCAAGTCCGGGCATTAAAATGGCAAAATCCCCACAAAAGAGAAAGTAATAGGTGCTGGCTTATTTAAGTTCATGTCGTTAGCGCTTGCTAGCCCAGAGGTTGTTGTTATTGTTTTCTGTATTGGTGAGGATTTTCAGAACGGTAGCAAAGAAAGAGTGGAAGGACAAGGGGACTGGAACCTGAAATGGGTTTATACCTAATGTTTACATCACATGAGTCAGAGTATCCTCAGCTTTGCTTTATGATGAGTGATAATTACCAAATGTTAGCATGCTAACAGGATACATTAAGATGTTGAACATGGTCAACATTATATCTGCAAAACATCAGCATGTTATGATGCTGCATTCAGCTCAAAGCACCACTTTGCTAGCATGGCTGTGGAGTTCATCGATTATCTGACTGCAAATATTTGTGGCCACAGTTTTTCCATTTATGAATCAAGTTAAACTGGCAACAGAGAACTTTTCCTCTTTAGCATTTCCAAATGGCATTATTGTTGCTGCTGCAGTTGCAAAGACAACTGGATCATTTCCAATATTGTCAATAACAACAACAACAACACAAAATAACAAGTTTCTTTAATCATTTAGTCTGTAATAGAAAGGGATCGTCAGTTAACCTTCCTTTTCCTTGATTGCGTGCCCGGTGTCAAACAAAATTGTATATGGATAGTGATGTTTATAGGGAGCCGATGCAAATGCCAGTGGTTTCAAAATGATATATCCATTACATTGTGTAATCAACATTTACTTCATAATGATGCGTTGAAGCAGAAAATATGTTTATTACCAATTAAAGAAAGGTTTTCAGATGCTTACCATCAGTGGACATTAGCTCATCAATCAGATCAACAGTTCCTACGAGAGAATTTAAAACAACATGTTTGTAATTCACAGTGAAGTAAACTTCAAATCATTACTATTCAGCCATTTTCCCTAACCAAGTAGTAAAACTTGGGATCAAAACTTCATAAAAGCAAGCTTAGTTCTTAGAGCCTTTACAGAACTATAACGAATATGAATGTGAATAATTAAATTGCCACCAAGCTTAGCTGCTTGATGCAACTACAGAATAAACTGTGTTCAGATCCCTGTGCCTTACCCTCTCTGTCGTCCTTCATGTGGTCTCCAGCAGAGTTGAGCTTCAGCAGGCTGCTCATGTCCAGTACAGACTGGAACTCTGGGCCCTCCAGGTCCATCTGCTGCTGCTCCAACACTGCTGCTGACTGGCTGTGACAACCTGCAAGAGTGAGGAAAGTAAAACAAGAATACTTAGCCTTAGGTATTCAGTAAGCCCCCCTTCAGGAAATTAAACTGGTAACTTTACAGGGTGCAATTATCTGGACCTTTTTAGAGAAAAAGACGACCTCAATCAGCTGTATCGAAATGAAACAGCGAAGTACCTAAAGAAGGGCTCAATCCAAGTGTGCATCCTCTAGAACTGCAGACCAACTCACAGACTTTTGTAACACATAACGTACCGTGACAAGGGTGCTGAGCAGCACAATAAAATGGACTTGAGACTTGTGTTTCCATAGAGATGAATTGAAATTCCTGACGCTGTAACTCAATTCAAAATGTTTATCCAGACAGTTCCCAACAAGGCACTAGCAACTAATGAATGATGTGTGAAAAAAAAAATGCTTTTACAGAATCTAAAAAAATCCAGGTTATTCAACCTATTCATATTCTGTACGTCCAATATCATATCTTACTACATCAAACCTATACAATTAAAATGAAAAACAGTAAATGCCTTCAAAAATAGAAAAGGCCTGTATTATCTTATTGGTAAAAAATTCCAAGACTCTGCTGATGACCAGAAGGGAGTTAGACATTTTTAAGCTGATATGTCAGATGATTTGTTACACAGAACCATCTGGAAAGGCGCCACTAGAAACTGTTTGGAAAAGGGCAGGCACTTCTGAAGAATATTGGCAAGTGACTCAGTTTATCACCTGCTAACTTCAACCAATCAGATCACAGTAGGAGATTACAATCACAAGTAGAACCAGTTAGCAAATCAAACTCCTAGGGAATAGTCACACATATGCAAAATATGAGAATCAAGTGATCAAATACATGTCTGCGCTTTGCGTGGAGTTCAACTTTGATGAAGATTTCATCTCAGCAGGCGACTTTCACACCCAGTATCTGCGTATAGCGTGTCCATGCCCTTACTAAAGCCAGCTGAGAGGGGAGTGAAAACATCTTTTCCATTGTGAAAAACTTTCTGGGCAGTTTGCTTTTTTTTAAATATACTCTCCAGTGAAACTGAAGCATCATGCTAAGCTCTTGATACATGAGGTTTTCAAAATACTCACTGCTTCTCTCGCTTGTTGTCATTCTAAATAATACATTAGTTGCCAGTAGGGCTGGGCGATAAATTGTTAAAATCGATTAATTCGAGTTTGTGGTTTAGGACGATTTAAAAAATAAAATGAAATAGATTTTCTCTTTAACTTGCTCTACCGCCGCTCCCCATGGGCTCCCGTAGTTCATAGAGGGCTCCGCCCTCCCCCAGCATTGACTTTCCACAGAGAAACAAACACAACAACAAGCCAAATGTTTGTTCCTAAAATGGCTCTCGCTGTGTCTCAATTCAGGGTCTGCATCCTTCGGAGGCCGCATTTGAAGGCCAATTATGTCACAACGCCGCGCGAAGGCTGTCCCAATTTGAAGGCTCCTCCAAATGCAGCCTTCTTTTCCCTCTTTTTGGGGGGTGCACCGCTACTATCCTTCGTGGCCTCACATATCCCAAGATTCTTTGCGTGCCCGAAAAAGAAGAAAGCAAGAGAGAAAATGACGACATCGCGTGACGTAGATCGTCACTTTCACGGTTCTGGGTGGCAGAAATCGTGACGTACGGGTAAAACATCTGGTGACGCAACCAGGAAATGCTCCAAAGGCTAGACCGTCCCATTTAACAACGGTTAAAGTGAAACTCTCGCCAAAATGCACCCTAGGCTTTTTTTGTGAATGTATACCAGTCAAACCTTCGTGTGAAAGCATAATTACGATGAAAGAGGCACTTTTAAGATTGACCGTATTTTCGTGTTGGGCTCAAACTCATTGTCAGTGAGTGCAAGGAGCAATTTTATGCTAGCATCAATTTTTTTTTAAAACACTAAGGCGGCTCGACACGACATGAAACTTTGCTCATATTATCACCAGGGTCTCTACATATGAACACAAGCATTGAGAACATTGTTTGTGTACACAGAGTTTGCTAAAGTGCTTGTTTTCCACTAGCCGTTGTAATGGCAGCCCAGGGATCGACACGTCTGGGCTGCCATGATGACGACTAGCGGAAAACAAACTCTGTGCACACAAACAATGGTCTCAATGTTCATGTGTAGAGAGTTTTATGTTGTGTCGAGCCTTCTTAGTGTTTTAAAAATAGCGATTTTGATGCTAGCGTAAAAGTGCTATTTTAGTTTACATCTCTTCAGGGATATAAAATATTTTTTGTAAACAAAAGGCACCTTTTGCAAAATAAAGTATTTAATGAAAGCTATGTTAACACTTTATCAATACCAATATGGAAACTGATCTGTTTTATAATAGCAAGCAATCTGACATTTATGTTTACAAAAGCATTTTATCAAAAGGATGCACTTTTATAAGTGAGTTTGAAGGTGCACTGTTTACAATGGCAGGGCAAATTTGTTTAGAATAAATGCATTAAAATAAATGCAATGCTTTTAATAATTTCTTTGTCATTTGAAGTTTGTTTTAGAGAAGGGAAAAAAAAATTGAGTAAAAGTGTAAATAGAGTTTGGTGTGAAAAGATTCAGTTTTTAGGCCGTATCGCTCAGCCCTAGTTGCCAGTAGTTTTTTATTTGAAGGCTGACTGGTTCAACCACAAGCCCATTAGATTGAACCGTGACAAGATGGATTTCACATGATCATGTGATCTCATGATCACAGCTGCCTTGCAAGATAAAGACACTGGTCAATACTGGTCAAATGTGCTTATTTGCTTTCTTCCCAAGAGTTGGAGGAGAGGATTAATACCTCAGGTGACTAATTATGAAGCAGCCAGCAGCTGGTTAGCTTAGCTTAGCTCAATTTAGCGTGAATTGCTAATGCCAGAGCTGATGCATGCTGCATTTGTGTGTGACAAGGTGAGTGGGGCTGGATGTTGGATGGTCTGTGTATGCTGTAAAATTACATTATTGATTGAAAAAAAAAAAAAAAAGAAAGTGGAATTTGGATTTCATCTTCCTGGGTGGTTCTCAGTTTACCTTGGTGAGCCAATGTATGGGAAACACAGAAGACTCTAGGAAGACATTGTGCAGTCCCACACATAACCCCTTGTAAATCCAAATTATTTTAATCTGGCTCTTTCGCAAGGTGAAGAACACTAAACACTTTGTTGTATAAAAGTAAAAATGTCTACTGTTGTGCTATTGTGTTAATTCCTCTTTTTTCTGACTGGAAGGTCTAACTGAGTTTCACTTTGACAATGTTGAACTATATTACCCAGTTGTATCCATTTTTATACACTTATTACAGCAGTGAATCATCCTTTTCTCTAAAACCTAGATCCAGATGAGGAAGCGGTTTGTCTTTCAAAACATACTAAAAAGTTTCCCACTCATGAGATTGAGTCTTTTCCCATGACATGATGCGTGAACAGATGCAAATGCAGTCATGCTGCCTGGGTTGCTGAACTTGGGTAATACAGGGTGACATATGAGATACACATACAAGATGTATATTCCACATCAAAATTACAGTGAATCTGCCTTCTCATTTCTCTGTCTATGCAACTAGATAATAGTTCACTTGTTTTGGGCCTCTATCCACAAGTGTTTCTTTACAATCAAACCTACTGTTGTAAAAACAGCTGTAATCAAACCGCAAGTGTTTTACCAGGAAATTACAATGATGTTGTTGCTCTGTTGTGAAAGTTTTCTAGAAATTTTGTTTCTGCGCTGCTGAACTAGAGCATTTCATGCAGAAGAAATTAGACAGAACATTTACAAGTTAAGGTTGATTTAGGAAACAATTTATGAAAGGAGAAGTTGAAACCCACCAATTCAATTTCCTTTGATGGTTTGCATTCCAATATCAAGGAAAGGAAGAATTTTAGGTACCCAAAACATTGGGTTTGCAAAACACTATTTTTAATTCCTTGGCATTTGTCAGTTTATCTGTAGCTTTTGTATCCATACAGCATCTTATTTTATGACGTATATAATGCAAATATAATGGTCACTAAAATGAACACATCTGCACTTTTAGCTTAAATTTTAACACTCACCATTTTCTACAGCATGGCATCTCCAATTTTTTGGTTGTGGCACAGACAACCGTTGTGTGGTGGTTAACTTAAACTGTATCAGGACAATCGACTTTGAGAGTTTAATTTGTGTGAGATGGGTAAGCCATTATGACTGGCACAAGTACAAGAAGAGACTTTTTCATGTTTCCTGTTCTTGTCAAGACAAGCTGAGATCAGCTAACCCTAACCCCATCACTATTTGATTTTCCAACCACACAGCCTTGCAATACTTTCAGTTTTTCGACATGATAGCGTCTTTGAATGCAAGGCAGAGTTTTGAAAACTTGTCTATGCTTGCAGAGTATTACCACATATAAGAGATTTCAGTTGCCAGTTTATTAGCTACACCAGTGCTAAAACTAATGCAGTCTAATACAACATCTCTACAATAAATCCTACTCGATTATAGTATTCGGTTTTTGTTGAATTGTATTGGTGCTGATTCAATCTCATGGTAATTTTGCATTATACTGGTTTATGCTGGAAGGTCTAATATTAAGTCTATCACCTCATTACAGGCAATGAAGGTGTACTGTATGAAGGTCTTGGTATAATCTACATGTGTGCAGGTTATGTTTACCATCCATGCCCGCACTATTTGTTTTTTCTCCTGATTTTTGCTATAACACACAATAATGGTTCGGCACTCTCAACCAGGGGTTCACTCATTTCTTCTGATTCCCCCACTGCTTGGGATAAAGTAAGGTGAAGCTTTATAATGGAAATTTCATAAGATCACATACCTCAAGGAACCAACCAGAGTGATGAAGGTGTAGGTTTGTTTCATCTTACTAGATGCAAGAGGATAGGAGGGAGCGGTCAGTTTTTATGACATGACACGAAACCAAAAGTGAGTATTGTAAGCAAGTGGGAGTAATGCCATTACTGACTCATGGAGTGGAGGATGTTACTTCAGCTGAATCATGGAGAATTTTTAATTAAAATAAAACTTCCCCAGTGTGACTATTGTTTCTGGTAAAGCTAGCTTCTCTATTTAGGCCACTATTTATTAAATTTGTAAGGGATTGGTTTCTTGTGAGGGCTGTTTTTTTAAAATTTTATTTTACTATTGATTAACTTTCTTTCTTCCAACCACCAATATTCTGCAAGTTCTTTTAGCTATTGAAGCTGGCCTTATGCATTTAATTCTTTCTGGTATGATGTTTAAAGCTTGTACTGTTGGCATAACATTTGTCTCGGCACAAAATATTGAATTTACAGACTGTAAAGCTAAGCTTTTATCTTCTAAATGTTATTCACTGCAGTCTCAGGGAAGCCATTAAAAGTCAGAAACAATGCACATGGTCTCAGGTCGCCCCTGTCCTTACCCATATGTACGTCAGAAGGAGTGGAAGATGGAGTCAGCACGTCATCTTGTTCTGGTAGCACCATCTGGTGGTCTGAGCAGAGAGAGTCCTGGCTGCAGTAGGAGGAGGTGGTGTTGGAGGTTGAGTACAAGGACGTTGAGAGAGGAAACCTCTGAAGGCTTGCAGGGGTGCTGGGTGGAGTTGGCACTTGACAGATGTCATCGGTGGGTGGCACAGAGAAGACCACAGGTATTGTGGAGTCTGAATCTCTGTTGATGAGCATGACCTGGATAGGAGCCGAGTGGCTGCGTAGGTTCACCTGGTATTTCTTCTGACCACTCTGGCCCTGAGGAGCAGCAGTGTGGTGACACGTTTATCGTCATTACTCTGCTACATTCAGTATTTTTATATACACAATGGATCCAATTGCTACTTGTATGTGAAAGCAGCTGCTTGTAGTTTTTCTGATTGCTATGGAATCTTTTAGCATCATTCAGCTAATTTTTGATTTTAGATTTTACAGCCTGCAGCTTTGAAGTCTTGATTCACGGTCATGCTCTCAGCATTATTTCCAGCTGCAGTAGATATGCATTTCCAATGAAAAAGCTCTAAAAAAAAACAAAAAAAAAACAACCTACACTGGGTCAACAGCAGACATACTTTTGACTAGCTGGTTGACATAGTGGAGCATATCGCAACTAAAGAGTTAGTTAGTTGAACCAATAGTGGTCCAGAGGACAATAAACAGAGCGTTAATACTGTATTTACATCAGTTGGCCAGAAATGTTATCTCAAATTAATACTAGGTTACTCCGAATCTGCTGGATGTTTGAATGGCAATGTTTTACGTGCCATGTCAACAGAAAAGGTGAAAAGTGTTGTGTTCTCAGTGTGTTTGTTTATGCTGCCCCCAAGTGGCTGTAGATTTCTAACTTCATCATAGGCAGGCATCACATACAGCTGAACTTGGCAAGTAAAGTAAGTTTGAAAGCTATCTCCGTAATCATTATATTGGACTGCTACACATGGTTATGTGTCAGTTAATGACATGATAATGATAATTGTCATATTAGCCTTCTTTTATAAACAGGCTACTTGTTGTTTAACATAGAAAACAAGGAATACATAATACATACATAATAGTCCTTTCTGGTGACTATTAACATTAACATAATGTAAACAATATTCCACATATCTCAATCAATAATACAAAACCATTTGTAACAAACCATTTCAGGTAGCGCTACCTCCAGCTGAGTCCCAGCAGGAGCCATTACAGCAAGAAGAGTGTCTCCACTGAAGGCATTGCAGATGTCTTCATGAGTCACAAATTTATAAGTGGATAGGTTGTGTTAGGGAAATGGGAACGGGATTACTTGCAGGAGGAAAATGGAGACAATAAACTGGAAACACCAGACTGTGAGCATTGTGCAAGGATTAGCCTGGCTGTGATTTTACAACTGACAATAGCAATTATATTTATAATCCTCCCTTTGAAGCGTTTTCTCTGTTCAATAAGAACCAAGTAGGGATTTATCCTCTCAAATGAATAGATGGGATACCAAGAGGGGTAGAATTACAAACTGCAGAGAGACACAAAAAGAATCCAGAATACCAAGCACACCGACTGATATTTCACTGTAATGAAATCTGAAGAAAAGCCTCACCCATAAATATTTTCAACTCTTCATATGTTCAGTCCAACAGTACGTTGCTTTTTTTGGAATGGAGATGTTTCGACATTTAACTTGCCCCAGACGGTAACGCTTTCTATTACAGGTCCTGGTAATAAGCATTATAATAAGTCCCTATAAAAAGCTTATTAACATAAGGTTGAGGTTCGATTCCAGCCTGTGCCCCTTAGCTTGAAATCTTACCTCTGTTAACTCTAAGAGCAAAAGAAATTATTTTTTTTTATGTTTATAATGCATTCATCTCACTATAGTCCCAGTAGCTGAAAAAAAAAAAAAAAACATTAAAAAAAACATTGTTAACTGCTAACACTTACATTATAAAGTATTGATCTGAATGAAGCAACAAAAAAGCATATATCGGAGGTTAAACAATATCATAATAGGTAAGTTGGTTAAACTCGATGCGTTTGTAATGCTAATAATAAACAACAAGAACCCAGTGTCTATAAACTGCTAACAAGAGTCTCATAAGTGCTTATAAACATGTTATTATTTCACAATATACATTTATGATGCTAAAACTGACATTTAGGGTTAGTCTCATAGTCTAATTAATGGCATCTTATATGGACTTAAAAGGACCTCATTTCATATTAAAAAAAGATTTATTACGGGGACCTTAAAGGGGCTCTATGTAACAGTTTACATGTATTAATCACGTTTTTATAGGCCATATTGTGAGCAAATTTTAACCTAACATTGTGTGGATGATTTGTTTAAGTTGTTTAATGCTGCTGAGTCGTCAGATTTACTGCGACAGTCCAAAGAAAAAAAAGAAATGTCAGATTGCCATTAAAGGATATGCACTGGTGATGGGATCGTGGTTTAGGTGTTTGATGTTCTCCTCCAGCCATGACTTCTGGTTGTCCAGCTCTTTCTCTTGTGCCTCCAGCTCAGAGATTTGGGCCTTCAAAGCCTTTACCTGCTCCACCACCTCCTGAGTTTGGCTGCCTGAGTTCTCTCCCCTGGACACATGGAAGAAAACAGATAAGAGGAGAAAGTGCAAGGTGAAGATACAAATCACATATATTTGTGCTGTTTTGCCAGTGCTGCTCAGTATTGTGAAGGTTAACAGCCAACATAAAATTAGCTCGGATGCAAAAACACCTTTTTATATCTTTTTCAAATTCATCAAAAGCTGAGCCTAGGTGAGAAAGATACTGGTTTTCAAGTATAGTAGCAAAGCAAGATTTATTTATTTTTAACACCCTCACCATTTAAAAGTTCAAAGATAATTAAGTCATTTAAAAATGTAGACAGCACTTCACCATTTCTAAAATGTGAATATTACATAAAAAGTTTCAAACCTCCACTGGATTATGTTCTTGTTTTTCTTCTCGATCAACCCCACTCCTTCTAGTACGTTGGTGATGTCATATATCCTCCTCTTCTGTTTCACTGCCAAGCTGTCTGCAGCCTGTTAATTCAGACATACATTTCCATAAGCGGTCTTACTCAGTGGCAGCTTAATATGACCCTTTATTGACAAGATACCTCAGACACTTACACCAGGCATCAACATGAAACTAGAAATTTCTGTGGAAAACACATCTTGAGGTGAAAAAAGAGACTCGGGCAAAGCCAACACATTAAGGATTTGGCAAATTAAGCTGAACAAAAAGCAAATACAACCCCTTGGCAGAAGAGGACAGTTATACAATAGCAGAGGAGGAAGAAGGAGGAGGGAAAGGGTCTAAGGAGCCTGCTGTGTAAACATTACCCAGCTTTGGCGCGCGAGAAGAGAGGGAAACCTACCCATCACTGTGATGAATATGAGGCAGATTTGAGGAGGACACTTCAGGGAGGTTTGGCAAAGAGATACTGAGGGCAGCTACATGGATGGTACAAGAAGTCTATCACAATCATAATGTTTGAGGGGAAGGAGTTTAAAAATGACAAGATCAACTATACATTTCTAGAGCTTAGTATTGGCTGGTAGCAGGAAATAGACTTTCAAAGGAAAAATTCACACAACTAACATTTTCATTATTATTGATCCCTCAGTAATTTTCTCGATCCATTGTTTAGTCTATAAATCATTAGAAAACTGAAAAATGTTAATCCCAGTCTCTTAGAATCCAACAAAACTTCTTTAAATTTCTTGATTTGTCCAATCAACGGTCCACAACCCAGAGATATTCAGCTTCCTATAATATAAAACTGATTTCACTATTACATTTGGAAAAGCTGGAATGTGAAAATTGTTATGTTAAAAACACCTCAAAAGATAAATCAATTACTAAACTAGGTGCTGATTAATTTTCCGTCTGTCAACTTATCTATCAATTTTCAAATTATTGCAGTTCTAATTAGCAGGATGACTCAAAAGAAGATGGTGCTGCAATTAGGCTCCTAATGTATGCATCAGGACATCCCTGGGGTCTCACAAGAAAAATCTGCTAGGTCAAAAAACATAATCAGGATAGAATTGTTGAAAACATCTCTGCTTTTGCTCCACAAAATTATAATGTCATTTTTAAGAAATTCCTCTAACTCTTTGCTTATTTTGCCCGTGTAAATTACTATATAGTTCTACCTCCTTAGTATGTCTTAGACCGACAGACTGGTGTGGTGTAGTGGCTGCCTCCTAATGCCTTCTTTGGGGATCCCCACAGGTCGTTAAAAGGTTTCAAGGGAGTCTGAATTCAAAATTAGCTACTGAATTTCACTCTAATTTGTTTTGGTTAATTCTGCTTGGGTGATTTCAAAACAGGAACCATCATATATGTATGCAAAAACTCGGTTACAGTAGACTTAAACGGGACTGCCTCATGAGGGAGTCCGAGAAATAGCATTAATGGGACCCCTAGCCTCACTTCTTATATACAGTATAAGCTGATTTACTGCGATTAAAAACTTTGAATCTTTTTGAACTAGTAGCCAGACGCACCCTCTGCAAATGTGTTTAACATTTTTACTGCCCTTCAAGTTAGTGTTACTGGACACACAGAAGACGAGAACTAGGCAAGTTAGGCTAATGGCGGCTAGCTAGTGCACCTGTTAAGCAAATCAATGCACCTGACCGGCTCCATATGTGACGGACACCCCTTTGTTCACAAACTGCCGTCTGGAAGGTGCCACCAGTCCATTCCCCCTGAAAACAACCCATAAACACCAAAACTGAGCCTGCAACCGCCGTTTCACTGACCACTTTCAAATCAAGCACGCCATCCTTCGCGTCTTGAAGCAGACTGACAAACTTCATCGTGAGGAGCCCCAAACTTTTCTCGTGACGGCTCGGTGTCGAGCGAACAGTCTCCGTCGTCTCAAACTCCATCTTCTTTCTCTAAACGAGAGCGCAGCTTACTTTAAGTCAGCCGCGTGTGTTTAACTACAAATAAGAAACATTTCTGTCCGTCTACTGTTACCTCAGCGGGACGAAGGCAGCACCTTCACGGTTTTTAAATCAACGGACGTTACGTTAGGTTACCGTTGCCATGGCAACCCTTGTGCCGCTCGTGTCCTCCCTATCAGCGACCCCCCAGCCAACCCGAATTTAACCCCGCCCCTTTTTCTCAACACAGTCTATGGGTATATACACCATAGACATATGGTATACACCCTCACTGTATGGAAGCCGAAAAGAACAGAATAGATACATCTAAAACAATGAAATAAAAAAATATAGAAGTAAAAGGTTACAGTTCTGATACTTCAAATGTATAAGAGTTTTGTCCTTATAAATCAACATTATGAGATAGTGAGTCTGATTTACAATCACATACTTACACTACAAACAAGTGTTTTAAAAAAACTTAAAAGTCAGGCTTGAGTAAAAGTTAAGATTTTATGTTGAAATATTACCATGGTAAGTGAAAGTAGTCCATGCCAATAGTACTTGAGTTATCATCTTAAAGGTTAAAGTTATTTTCTGTCAAAAAAAAAATGTACTGAAGTCCAAAAGTACATGTAAATTACACATATTTTAGCATGTATATCCTGTATACTATGGGCTGAAAAATTGCCAGTAAAATAAATAATGATCTTTTAAAATTAGCTACTTTGGCTCTGATGCAACATGCAATCAGCAATTTAACCATTACCTAAACATTATTAAATAAATGTAATTGAGTAAAAAAGAAATATATATATATAATATTTGCCCCCAAAATGTAGTCGAATGGAAGTATTAAGGAAATGGAAATACTTAAGTAAAGTACAGCAAACGCAACATTGTAATCTATTGTCAAAAAAGAAAATGATAAAAATATGCTTGAGATAATTTATTAGATAAATCATGATAAAATAAATAAAATAACTTAACATAAAAACAGAAACAACTTGATTTATATTTAGAAAAACACATCCTGTTGTGGTGAAATGTATATATTGATGTGGCTGCAAAGAAGACATTTCATGTGTTAAAAGTCTTTTAATACACTTGTGAGACGCTTCATTTTCTCTTCAGTGATTCTCTTGTTAGTTTCCGTCTCCTCCAGGAGTTGACGCATCTCCTCTTCCACTTCAAATACCTGAAGACACACAGACACACACAGAGGCAGCCTCAACTACAGAAAACACTTAAAACTTGTTCAATGTTATTCCTTTTAGAGTAAGGGCTAGATTTGGCTTTTGTTCATATTAGTCACACATGACCAGTCACACAAAACACCTGTCCGTCCAAAATGGGATGAAAACTGCTAAGTGTCTTAATTTTACCTTCTGATTGGCTTGTTCAATCCGTTTCTGCTTTTCATTTGCCAGTCGAAGCAGCTCAGCTTGATGTGCAGCCTGGCCGGACTCAAGCTGACGACGAAATGCATCATCCACGCAATGTAACTTCTCTACTGCAGCTCTGCAAGACAGACAACAAGTAAAACAAGATCACATTTAAGGTAAAGCACTTGGAGGATCTTGTCCTACCAACTGCCTTGGATACAACTAACATGTGCATTTCTTTAGGACAGATGTCCACAGAAAAGAAGCACTGACATAAAGCTAAACTATTATTGTATTGAACATGACATCACTCACGCTGATTATGATATTAAAGAAAACTTTATGAGTCATATGATTAAACTGATGAGACATGTTTGACTTAGTGTGATATTGTGGCCTACTTGTGTGCTTCTGTTGCTTTATCTCTTTCTTCCAGCAGCAAACGTTCCTTGGAATCAAAGTTGTCCTTCATGCGCTTCACCTGGCTCTCCAGCCGAGTGAGCAGGTCAGCCTTCTCTTGCCACTTCTTACTGGAATCACTAATACAAACAGAACATAACAATGTTGAAGAGACTGACTGGATCAAGTTTTATGTCTGCATGACCTATGTCTATGTTCATGCTTGCCTGTAAACTCTTTTGACGTCCTCGAGTTCGGCTTCCTTGTCCTCCAGCTGCTGTTTCAGCTCCTCCTTGCGCAGGCTCAGATGCTCCAGCCGCTCCCTCAGCTCAGTCTGCCGAGCGGTTTCCTCTTCCTGCTGCTGCTGGAGCCTCTTCTGGCCCTGAACCGCCTCTTCACGCTGCCTCCGGATCTGATCATCACGCTCCTGCAGGGCCTGAGACAGCAGGAAGGCAGACGAGACGGAGAAACTGTTTCAGTGTGCGTCAAGATCAAAATTAACATTAAGACAGAGAGATAGATAGGTATACACAAATGCACATAAACAACAATTCACATACAGTGTTCCGAGTTAAAGGCACCAATATGAACGTTAAAATAGTAGCCGTTGTGGTGTTACAAGCATTTTGCTACCTCTTTGAGTTTGCGGATTGTCTCTGTCTGGTCATCAATGATTTTGGCTTTGATTTTAAGGGCATCATAGTCCCTCTCGTTCTGTTTCTTCTGAGTCTCCAGTTCAGCACCCAGCACCTCTATCCTAGCCTCTAGGCGTCCTCGATCCTGAGCCAGAGACACTCCTAGTAAAGAGAAAAGCACTTAATGTTAAACCTTACAACTTTAACGTATATTGTTATTCATTTGATTCCTTATTCATTTAATTCTTAATTTAATTTGGTCAGTGCTTTTAAAATGTTGTTTTTTGTGCATTTCGATGCCTTATATAAAGCATTTTGAAATTCTTGTCTACTATGTCCACTTTACCTGCATAACCTTGTTACCTCATGTGCGTAAGAGTGTGTTTCTTTCAAATAACCACTAGATGGCAGACTTTACATGACACAAATTAAATACAATATCAGACTACACCAGTACTAGGCCAAGAGTGAGTCAATTTGTAAACGGCCAATATGGAGTAACCACCAAACCAATGCATTATAGAGAAAGTGGAATAAAAGGAAAACCTGTAAAAGTGTCTGTTAATAAACCTTAACGTGGACGTCTCACACCTTGCTGAGCGAGCTCCTGGCCCCAGATCCTCCTTTCTGTCCGGAGGCCGTCTATCACCGACTCCTGAGCTGTGAGCTGAGACAACAGTCGGGCCTTGTCCTTCTTGAGTAACTCAAGCTGCAGACTGACACGCCGATCCTGCTCCACCTCTGCTTCCATGGAATGCAGTCGGCTCTGGCGGAGGGACAGACGGACAGTAATAATGATCAATGGCCATCTGTCACAGCTGGCAGATGGAAAGGCAGTTGGACCCATTCAGAATTCATGGTGTATTAAAGATGTTTCCTACAGACTCAGGCTGAAAGATTTTTGACAAGGCTGATGCCCTGAATCGGTCTTATTTATAATATCCTATACAAACCCCAATTCCAATGAAGTTGGGACACTGTGTAAAACGTAAATAAAAACAGAATACAATGATTTGCAAATACTTTTCAACTTATATTCAATTGAATTACATTACAAATACAAGATATTCAATGTTCAAACTGATAAACTTGTTTTTAAACTATTGTTTTTTTGCAAATATTCACTCATTTTGACTTTGATGCTTGCAACACGTTCCAAAAAAGCTGGGACAGCGGCAACAAAAGACTGGTAAAGTTGAGGAAAGCTCAAAAAACACCTGTTTTGAACATTGCACAGGTGAACAGGTTAATTGGAAACATGTGAGTGTCATGATTGGTTATAAAAGGAGCATCCCAAAAAGGCTCAGTCGTTTACAAGCAAGGATGGGGCAAGGTTCACGACTTTGTGAACAGTTTAAGAACAATGTTTCTCATTTTACAATTGCAAGGAATTTAGGGATTTCATCATCTACAGCCCATAATATCATTAAAAGATTCAGAGAATCTGGAGACATCTCTGCACGCAAGCGTAAAAATGTGCTGTGGTCTGACGAGTTCACATTTCAAATTGTTTTTGGAAATCATGGACGTTGGGGTTTGTATATTAATGTGATTTCTTTTATACCTGATCAGACAATTTATTCTTATTTGCTAAGAAAAACTTCAGTGAGACTCTCTTTAACTTCAGCGCTGTACCTTGAGATCAGTGACAGCGTCTTTCTTGGCTTTGACGAGTTCAGAGATGCGGCTCTTCTGTTCTTTGACCATGGCTGTGAGCTCCTGCACCAGAGAGCCAGATTTCTTCTCCCTCTGCTGTGACTGGCCAAGGGTCGCCTTGAGCCCCAGCAGCTCTGCAGTCATGTGATCACAAGCCTCCTTCACCTACAGAGGCAGGGAGAGGATGTAGAATGTGAATGAGACGTCTAGAAGTGAATGACTTTTGGGCCAAGCATTACCTGATTTGACATGTTTATCAATCAATGTCACATTTCAGGTCTGACAGAGACCGTTCCAGAGCTGGGGATTGAAAGTCAAGCAAACTTTTAAAGGTTTCCATAAGTGAGGGTTCAGCTGTATTTTATTCAGACTATTCCAGCGGTCAAAGTTTAGAGACCTTAAAGTAGAAAATTGTGCAGCGGTAGTAATCAAGATTGAATTAGATTTTGTGTGGAGGCTGAATGAAATCTGTAACCATAATGAGAAAGTAGAGATTGATTCAAATCCAATCCTTTTGTATAGTTTTCTTCCTGAGGCAATCACACATACTTGTCCGTGGTGATGATCCTAATTCACTCTCAGCTTTCACCATCAGAAAAGCCTATCTAGATTGGGTTCAATTCCAGTTCAATCATTTCACTTTTTACTCGACCTAGTAATCATTTTTTGGACTGTACAGAGGATGTCGAGAAAATTTTAGGACAACATGTCAGTGATTACAGGCCATATGTGTGGCAGGTGTCCATGCTTTAACAGACCTCAGAGAAGCGAGCCGCCTCGATGCTTAGTGCCATGCGGAACTCATCCTCCAGAGCAGCGTACTGTTTTCTGCCCTCCACTAGCTTCTCCTGCAGCTCCTCCTCCCTGTGGGCGTGTCTCTGCGCCGCGGCTGCAACTTCTTTTGCAACTGCCTCGCGGAAATCTGCTCCGCCAGGCTGCAACCGCAACTCAAGCTGTTTTCTGTAAAACAATACAAACAAGGATTATAAATTGACCTATTTTAAAAGCTAATGGGGTTTTAAGATGCACTTTGTAATTTGTGGATCAGAACATACAATTCCTGCTGTTATTTAAAGCTGCTGTAAGCCTTTTCTTATCAAAATAAGTGCTAAATAGCTCCATATTCCAACGCTAATCACTGTTATAAATTGTTTGGTCAGTAGCCCATGTCTCTCCTTCCCCTGCTCCTGCAGTAAAAGAGCAAAGACATTTTCTGGCGTCCCTGCCCACTTTATCCAATCAGGACAGATAACACCTGTATGCTCTTAAAAAAAAAAAAAAGCAGCAGAGGCAACAGGCTGCTAAAACAATGACAATGCTTACAGCATCTTTAAAATACATGTAAACAGATTCAGTATAACACTGACCACATAAGTATCAATGTTAGTTTAGAAAAACACATTTTAAGGTATTATATTATAGGAGTTTAAATCAAAAACTCAGGTCATCTGCTTCATCAACATGTGTTACTGTGTTCCGATAAGGTTTTTCCTAAACAACCCCACAAGTATCATCCAATTTTGATTCAAATATTGCAAAAAAAAATGTTTGCCAGGCAAACTGAGCCCTCCCCACTTGAAACCTTTTAGAAGAGCAAAGAAAGAAAATAAATGAAATATAATACAGGAAGCTCTTGTGTGAAAAAACTGAAACAAAAAAATGTTGTATTGATGGAATATCTCATAACTCATAAGAAGGGTTCGGGTTCAGGTATACCTGTGCTCTTGTTCCCTGGATGCCAGCAATTCATGCAGCTGCTGCAATTTGTCTTTATACTGACGTATTGAAGCTCTCTGGATGTCCAACTCTCTCTTCAGAGCTGCTGCCCTGTTCTCCAGCTCCTGGTACCGCTTCATCTGAGGAAGGTCAGAAGGACACCATTTTATACTTGCCTGTCACATCCTTTAAGAGCTGAAAACCCCTGTCTGCTGAATCTGTCATCTATTTCCATTTATTCACCCTGCAGGAGCAAATATGGTATAATAATGAACAATGTGTAATTCTATGTTGAGAATTTATAAGAACTACGTGACTGGATGTATACTGTATTCACATAGTGATAACATTTTTCTCAGATATACCAAACCAACAACACTACCTCCTCAGCCTGCTGTTGAGCCCTGAGTGCCTCTCCATGTGAGATGCTCTCCCCCAGTCTATGCAGCGCAGTCTTGTGTTGTTCTTCACTGCTGCGGGCCTGCTCCAGCTGCTGGGTCAGAGACTGACACCTCCCCTCTAGCTCCTCAACTCGAGTCTGCAGTTCAGAGCGCCCCGATCGCTCCTTGAGCAACAACTCTTTTAGTCTGGATGGGGAGAAAGCATAAAAGAAACAGTGTGCAGGAGCAGTAGGAGCAGCAAGAGATTTACCCCGAATGTGTATTTTTTTATGCTTGGAAACTGGTCGAGGCAACCGCTACCAATTATGTGATAACCTTGATTGTCCTCTGTGTTTTTATCTGACTCTGTTAAAAAAGCGATAGCTTGGGAAAGTGGAGAAATCTGACATTATATATAATAGTCTAAATCGTATCTCAAGGGAGAGGAAATAGAATTATAGATGAAATAGGGAAAAAAAATGTTTATATATTAAAGGGCAGTCTGGTGGAAATACAAGCTTGGAGAGCTATACAACCACCTACAGCAGTTCTCCCTTCAAAACTGCAATGACTTATTTCTCTATAATGTGTCTCCTGATGAGCAAGTGAGTCAACAATACCAGCAGTGTTCAGCGTCATTAGAAAGTGACAGCCAAGACTGATTTTTGTAATACTGCTGACATATGCTTGTCACCGGGCTTCTAATTACACCCATAATGCAGATTTATCTCAGCAGGTTGTGATGTATGCAAGAACAAGTGCACAAAATAGCTACACCTGACTCTATCTGTGCTGTGCAGAAGGAAGGAAGCTCACAGCTAAATGGTTTCACATGTGAGATAGGAATATTTAATTATAAATAATGAGAGCCTGTGGAATTTAAATATAAGGCATATGAGCAGAATGGGTGTGTAGGTTAGTGGCCTTTATACTATTATCACAGGTGATCAGCAGACATACTTTAAGGTTTTGGCATACTTTAAGGTTTTGAGGTAACGCAGCAAGTGTGTGCTTTAATTTCATGTGAGGCTATAGGACAATGACAGTGAGGAATTTTAATGGTAGGATGGTTACTCATTGTTCAAGGATGAGACTGGCGGCAGGTCCTGGTCTCAGGAGAGCCAATACAAAAGATGAAGAGAGTAGAAATGGATGAGAATCCATTAAGCAGTTGACAACGAAAATCCACAGAGACAAGTTCAATTATCCTTTTCATCATGATATCTGCTTTAGAGCTATTGCACCAATTCATGTGGAAGTTTGTGTGTACAGCGCAAACATGCGCGTCTGTGTGTCCGACCAGTTTTTCCTCTTACCTGTCGGTGGTGTGCAGGGCCATGGTCTGAAGGTCTTTCTCCTCATTGACCTTTGTCTGCAGGCACTTCAGATCCTCTGTTAGTTTCCTCACAGCCTGCTCAGCCTTCCAACGCCTCTCTCTTTCTTGGTCACGCTCTTCAACAATGGTCTGTGAGTGCACATACACAAAAACAAAGAGATAAACTATTAAACAGCATTGAAGGTTTCTGTTTATACATAT
>OMLP01040823.1:0-21951 GCA_900302685.1 Spondyliosoma cantharus | reverse complement strand
GTCCTGTAGGGCTGCCTGCTGGCTCGGCACATTACAGACAACAGTATCCTCTGTGTGTGTGTGTGTGTGTGTGTGTGTGTGTGCCTGCAGGTGCTCGAGGAAGAAAGGTTTACGTTGGATGAGAGGAAATGGAGATATTACACCATAAAGATGACTGTAATGACTAAAGAGAATCTCACAAGGGTGGCACACTGTGTCTGCTAATTACTCTGCAGCAGTGATAAAACGCGCTAATGTCTCGAGATGAGCGTCAGCAGAAACCTCCCAATGCAGCAACATAAAGATTTTATAGATCACATGATGATGATTCGTTGTTGTTGTTTTTTGAAATGTTAAAACCAGAACACTCAAATCAGCCCGTAGCAACCGTCTTCTTAAATGAGCTGTGGAGATTTTCCATGAAGTTGTGATGTCGCAGCGATATAGGAAGTGCCCCCAGAGTTGATGCGGAAAAACCTGTGGGCGTTACCTGCTCAGGCCTGTGAACGCTGACCAATCAGAGCAGACTGGGCCTTAAAGAGATTAGGAGCGAATAGAGGCGCTACGTGTCATTTCACCATTAAAGTGTGTAAATGTTTTCTAAAATAAGGTATGAAAATATATCAGTTAAATATTTTTCAGGTTTTTTCAAGTATTGGTATCCAGCTATCCTTTCAGTTTTACATGTTGTCGTATTGCGAGCAGTGTAAACACAACCATACGTGCTGTAGCAACCTGCCATAGCTCCACCAATAAGTCCAGTTTTGTTGATGGTGTATATGCATGTGTAGTTCAGGAGGCTAATGTGGAGCACCTCTGTCTGTGTGGTCAGCGGAGTTTGCGGCCTGCGGTGTGCATTTGTTTGCCTTGTTTGTCGTCTCCGGGGAATGTGAGGCTGCCTGCGCCGTAATGTCGGATGAAGCTGCGCTCTTCCTGCTGCACTCCACAGAGGCAGGTTAAGAGTCGAGGTGGAGGCCACGCCGCCTCATACGACAGTACAATTCATTCCGTGTTGGCTGATATATTTATAGGTCGGCTGATGTTTTCTGCTTATCTTAGTAGCGGTACCGGTGTTTGTTGTCCATTAAGTGCCAATGTGAAATTGTTTTTTTTTTAACAGAACATAAAACAGATGATTGGGGTAATTCAGAATTTTTATAATCCCAGGATGGTTTGTTGTTTCAGTTCACTGTTGCCACTGGACAATAAGGTAAAATATCCTGTGTCCATGACTTATGTATCTCTGCTCACTACATCTGATGGATCATTGCAAAGAAAAGGTGTTTATGTATATATTCTGTGTATATCAGGGCAACCAACAACAATTTTCAGTAACAGACTGAAAGCAACAGATACAGTAGCTTGATTTAATGTGCAAGAATGAATATGCAGGACAAGGACAAGAGCGCCAGACTAACCCTCACTTTAACGACACACTTCTGTTACACTGGTGCGCCTAACTTTTTCATTTATGAGCACAGAAATTATGTGCACCATACAACGCATTTCAAATTAAGTGCATATCAAATTATGCAACTTATTGTTAACTGTAATGAATTTTGGCACATTGATACATTTTTATGAATCTGACCTGTTGAATATCAGGAGCACAGGCGCGACCGTTGAAAACTTTTAGTCGCACCTCACAGATTTTTGGGTGCATGTGCGACCAAAATAGTCTCACCCTTGAGCTCTGATGTGGTAAAAAAAAAAAAATATTGTACAGTTGCTTCTCAGAATGTAATTTGTCTAAGCCTAAATTTATTTCACCGGGTTGATGTGAAATATAAGTTGTTCCCGTTTCAGAGAGACGTCGATCGGAGGCTGCAGTTTGCGGTGCTGTTGAATTGTATGACAACACACAGGGGAGGTGTTTCCGATTTTTCATCCAGAATACAAGTATAGAATCAATAAACCGGTATTAACAGAAACATTCCAACATTATGACGGCAGGATTTGTTGCAGGACTGCCTCAATCTTAGTTACATGACACAGCAGGACACAAACACCATGTGGCACTGCTTCATGTTTTGCTGCTCTGTTGTTCTGTTCATGTGCAAAACTATGATTCGGTTAAGAAATTCAACACAGCAGGTGTGAAATAAGTGTGAGATCTCATTAATTTGTTCGGGCACACTGTCCCGAGAGTCCAGCTTCAAGGTAACAAGCACAAAGGGGTATGAATCAGCAGATTGGTGCACTCGCCCGGATCATACACGCTGCACTTTTAAAACCTCCATTTTGGCTCCGTTTTCTCAGATTTTAAAATAGTGAAAAACATTTGTATTTAATAATGGTTCTCCTCCAGGTGATGTTCTATAATAGGCTTCTTTTTATACCAGAAAGGTTTCTGTCTCAGCTTTTCACTGCAGCCAAATTTAAACACAACAACCGCACCGTTTATTGGTGACAGTAAGCAAAACCGTAAGAATAGACAATAACCCCCCCCTGCGACACACACAAGTCACCGCCCTGTGCAGTAGTCAGCAAGTTCAGAGCTTAGACACACACACACACACACACACACACACACACACACACACTCTGTTTCTATCTTTTTCAAACTCATATTCAGCAGTTTTTTTTTTTCCTTTTCTGTTTTCATTACAGCTAAAATGCTGCTATCTAGTTGAATGCATTCACTGTATGATTTGCGGCTATACTTCCATATGGTTTTCTTCAGTTTATTTTGAAAGACACCACCGTGATGAGATCTGGAGTTGGCACCGTGGTCCTCTCAGAGTTCCCCATCAATAATTAGCCAACGTGGCACATGCCGCTGCTCTTACTTTCACACAGCATTTCTTATTTACCGTGCTCGCTGTTCATATTTTCCCACCGTCTCTCACACGAAAAGAAATACCTTACTTGTGCAACACCTGAAAGCTTTTATTGTGAAGCAGCTACAGTGCATACAGCCGTAGTGACTCAAGCTAAGTACGTCGATTAAAACGCTCCATTGATGGATCGACAGATGTGGCTGTTGTATAGTCCTTCAACACATATAATAGTTTTGCCGTCGTTGTCACCCCACAATGAAAACTGCGCCTTTCAGTATCTCTAATGAAGTGAGACGGAGCCAGATTTCTCAGTTTTTTTCAGAGTGACAACAACCTTTTGCTTAAATTTCACCTCATCTGCCAGAACACGTTGGCTGAATTACTGTGAATGTCAGCGGTCTTCTCCTGGGAAAATATCGGAACAGAAGTTAAACAAATCTCTCTAGTCCTTTCCGACGACTGCAATCGGATTTCTATTCAAGAGTTCAGCTGGGGGAAAAAAAAAAAAAAGAGTAAAACTCTGGCTGATAAAAAAAAAATTGCATCCTAAGCTTATCAGTTTTTCACAGGGGCTCCAGAAGAGAGGCACCGTTCATCTGCAGCTTTTGTTAAATCTCTCCGGCCGTGTGCGGTAGATAAATCTGCGGCGTGAAACACTTCAGATGTTTATTTTATACTTGTTTGAATGTGGATTTCTTGGGGCCGGCTCATGAGAAGAAACTGTGAGGTAGTTTCTTTGCCTTTAGATTCACGTTGGTGGATGTGTTGACGACATGATCTCAGCCACCGTGTTGCCACAAAATGTTGTATCTCCTGTTACAGCGCTTAAAACAGTTGAGTATGAACTCGACAGGTGGCCAGTTGTTACGTATTGCACCGTTCGAGAGGTTTTGGTAGACAGATTGTTACCTTTTGACAGAGCCACGCTAGCTTTTCCCCTTGTGTCCAGTCTTACCTAACCAGCTGTGGACACGAGATGGTTGTTGGTTGCCTGAGAAGAACAAAAATAAGTCTTTTCCCCGTAATATAGCATTTCTTTCTCTAAAGAAGACTACCTCTTCATGCCAGTATTATGGCATTTTATCTATGAAAGATTGTTCAAAGGGCTTTGAGAAATAAATCTCGCAATCATACTGTAGTTGCAGAGATGTGAGATCATTCAGGGTCACATGCGAAGTAATCACAGCGCTACTGTGCATTTATTTCCCTTTTAAGCAGTATGAAGTGTTTTTTTTTTTACACTCTTCCCACCAACACAAAGAATGCATACTGACTCAGGTGATGGTGAATCAGAGCAGATGATGTCCTGTTTTTACTATATTTTACCGAATCTCTGTGTTGAACGGTCTGTAATTACTATTCCAAAGGGGGGAGAAAAGTCATCCATCTTCCTCCCCCTTCCCATCACCCGGACCGGTCTGGATCCCCCGTCATCGTCATCGCACGCCGCTGCACTCTCTCTTCAGCTCGGCTCTTCAGTCCACAGGTCTGCCTCCGTCTATTTTTAAACTCTTGCTATAGCGGAGCAACTGCATGTGCGTTGAATACTAAGCACTCTAACCCTCTCTCGCTCATCCCCTCTCTAACCGTGGGTAACTGCAGTCATCATTGGCTCACTTCCATACGCAGAACAGTGCACACTTCAGTCAAGTGCCAGCCAAAGAGCCCCTCGTACATTCTTCTTCTTCTCCTCCTTCCTCTTCTTCTTCTTCCTCGCCCTCTCGCTTCTCCCCTCGCACACTCAGTCTGCTGTCATTTCCTTCATCTACTGTATTTCTCTCTCTCTCTTTCTCTCGCCGCCTTTCATCATCCCTCTGATATTCTCTTTGCTGAGCTTAATTTTCTTCAACCTCTCCCGGCGTGGTAAGCAGTTGGGGATCAGTGAGCTGAATGGCTAACAGACTACTTTGCAATCTCATGACGTCTCGGAGAGAGCCGCTGTTGTGATGCGTAGCACTGCCTTTTTTTTTTTCTTTTTTTTTTTTGCTGAGAGAGTGTGTGTGTGTGTGTGTGTGTGCGCGTGTGTGTGCGCGCGTGTGTGTTTGTGTTCAAACTGGGAGAAGAGGCAGCAGAGGTCTTTACGTGACCTGTTGGAGCGCTTTCTTCTTCTTCTCTCCGTCTCTCAGAGGTGGCCATGACTCACTGAGGAGGGATTGATCTCCCCATCCCTGATATTCTCTTTGGTATCCGCGTACACTACATATAGCTGCTGACATTTTGTGGAACATGTTGTTCTATGTTAAAATTAAATGGCTTCTCCATTGTTTATGGGCCAAACTCTTCTTTCATAACGCAGTGGTTTGTGTTGTTGCACCAAGGCTTCGAGGTTTGACGGTCTCACAGGCAGACAGCGAGTCTTCTTTGTCAAAAATCATTGCTAAAAAAACGCTTAATTGAATTAAAAAGTGCCACGTATGACTGTGTGAGCAGCGACTCCCTAGAATTACACGATACGTCAAGTTGAATCAAGTAATACTGATCGCGCTGTTTGACGTTTCTCGCGCACACGGATGCCAAACAAACTGATCCTAGGCTCCTTTACGTGCCGTGCCCCCGTTTCACTGAGTAATAGAAAGACACGACTTCACCTCGGGCCGCACGCCTTCTGTCATCAGCACCGAGGCGGCCGATGAATCGATTCCAGACACGTTTTTTCATCCATCACTGTAGCTGAAGTCACAGTATGAAGAATAATTTCACGTCCACACAAAATTGATTAGTATGGCACTGAGCGTTAGATGTTGATCAACAAAACAGAGAGCCAGAAGGTGCCTCTAAAGTTAGAGGGTCACCTTTCTATTTAGCACCCGTTTTATCGGCATTTGAGGGTTTTAATCTCCCTGAGAGAAAATATGCTGCTTTTTACAAAGTCAGCAAACAGCCTTTTGTTGGTAAATTATCTATTTCTTTCTCCCGCTGTGCTCCCCCATTGGTCATTTCTCCCGTAATCTCCCGATTTCAAAGTGATACAGATGAAATGGGAGTGACCCAGTTTCTTGTAGGATGTGTTACGGGCACCTAGCAACCCTGACGCAGAGGCAGAGGTGAGGGTACGCAGATGACCCGACGTGTGTCACTCGTCCCTGCACTCGCTCAAGCCCCAGTTTGCTGCCGAAAATGGATGAAACAGGTTCCAAAAAGCAGGAAAAGGCTTCCAAAACGTCACTCCGCTTGATGCGAGACCTTGCTCTTTATTGAAGTTCTCCTTTATCCTCCCTCTTCTTCTTTTTGAAGGTCTACCTGGCAATGATGGCTTCTTAACACACACAAACACACACACACTCGCACACGCAATGCGCACTTTGTTGTGATGTAATGATAGTAATAAATTCTAATTTTGTTTGTAAGGGTGTGTTTGTCATTTTGTTTGTAGTCTCCCTCTTTTTCACAGCCTACAGTTAGGGACAAGTAATAGTTCAAACTGACACTATCAGCCCGACCAGAACATAAACTACTCCAAGCTGTAGCTGGTACAGACACCAAATTTGTAACACGAATAGAAAATAACATTTTTCCCACTTTCAAATAAATTGCCCAAAGAAAAAGCAACAGCCCTTCTATTACGCCTACCTTGCTCACGTGATCTCATTTGTGCTCAGAACAGGCAGAACTAAACCCCTACAACATTTTATTAACTACTTTTTAATTTTATTGTAGCTTTGTGTCGTCTTCTGTGATATTTTTGTCAAACTGGATGAGGATGAATTTATCGTTTAGGGAGAAAAAACACCAAGACCTCCATTTCCCACCTTCCGGGCAAAGAAAAAGAAAATATCATCCAGCAAATAAAAACTGGAGAGTTTGGCTCTTCAGGTGACGAAATAACACTCAACAGGGTCCTGAACCCAGGGCCGCAGTTACACTTCAGTTGGTCCTGTGTTTTATATGTACTCAGTATGCTTTGTTGACCTGTTGATGTGCTCTTATTTTTGTCAGGACATGGCTGAGATGTTTCAGGTTGTGTGAATGTAAATGAAAATGTATAAGAGTTACAATTATACCTACAGTCTTTATATGCAATTTTTGTATATTTTTTAGCCCTCAAAGCTTTTTTGTCATCTGAAATGTTTTCACGTTCTACTTCTCTCTTATACAAACAGACATCTACAGTAATTAGATTCCCGAGTTTGGTTTGTGCTCCTCAGACATCAAGGCAAGGGCACCGCTTCATTTCCATGTTGTGAAACAATCCCGAGGCGTTAACTGATGATAAGATGCAGGCTACTGCAAACCCCTTTCTTTCTCCCCCTTTCTTTGTTTCCCGCCGCTGACTCCGACTGTCTCAGCCAATATTTGAGTCCTCTATTTCTCTGTCTCTTCCCAGATCTCGAGTCATCCATATCAAAAGAACAGGAGGTGCTCTGCCTCAATTAGGGCTGAAAACTGGCACATAATCGACGGGTTGTTGTTGTGGGTTTACTGTGAAACTTCCCTCCATTTACATTTGCTCCACATGACTAATGTGATGAAAGTGAGCAGAGACTAATTTGAAATGATTTTATTTTTCCTGACCACTCTCCCCTCACTGAACTCCACGCAGCTGTTTGATTGGAAGATTTACTTACTGACGACTCCGACTGAGGATTTGGGCGATTCGTGCACAGCTGTTTTGATAAGGTCATTGGGATTTAGCTTGAAGGGCTAACTTTCTTACATGAAAATCCTTGTTGTTCTCGTGCCTTCCTTATTAACCATAAGTCTTCTTTTACCAATATGTCAGAACAGCTGGACTGTATTCCATCACATCTATCAGAATCAGGTTTTGTGCAGTGTAACAAGCGACCATTGACTCAGTCCTGCACACATTAGCTTGATGAGCGATGTCGGTACGTTTGGACGTGTATCATCTTGTCACAGCAGTACTCCGTCCCAGCCAACCAGCCCTGTGACTTTCCACCGCCCTTGGATTTTTTTTGGAGATGCCGGGGAAGCGCGGGTCTCCATGGCAACAAGATTATTACATCACTACTCTCCAGCTGCTGTCGTCAAGCTGGTGTTTGGCCAAGCGCTGCGGCAGCCCAACAGTGACTCCACACACTCATCACTCCACACACACACACACACGTCACACACACACACACACACTGCTGCGCATGCCAAAAAGCCTCAAGCTGAACTCTTCCAACAAGAAGAGCGTGACCGTATGCTCAAACATTGCAAGGTTTTGATGTGAGGTGGTTACTTCCATTTAGGATTTCTGGTAGTTGCTATGTGCTCAAGAGTGTGTGTGTGTGTGTGCTTAAAGGGCAGAGCGCCACCTGCCTGTGTTAGTGTGTTTGAGCCAAGATTTTAATAATAATGGGAAACGTTTGATGGTTTGCTGCTTTTCTAGTAAGTATGTTTGGATTTTGGACTGGTGGTCTGACAAAAATTGAAGACGCCTTGAACTACTTTCTGATTTTTTACAGATCAAATAATTGATTCATTGAAGTGCTGAATAAAAAAAATGTTTTTGCATGTTAACTAAACAATTTCAAAGAGGGAACTTTTAAATGAGACATATTATGCTCATTTTCAGGTTCATCATTTTATTTTGGGCTACTGCTAAAACAGGTTTACATGCTTTAATGCTCAAAAAACACATTGGTTTTCTCATACTGTCCAGTGTTGTAGGACTACATTTGAAATGCTCTGTTTCAGCTCCTGTTTCTTTAAGAACCCCCTCCCGAATACCTGGTCTGCTCTGATTGGCCAGCTCACACTGGCCTGAGCCAGCATCGCTCATGGCATCTCCAGTTTGCTTTGTTGTGTGTTCGCCTTCCAGGTAGCTTCACCTCTATATTGAAAATAAGCTTAAATCATGCAAATGTGTGACAGTGTGATGTCACAAAGTCACAGAATTAAAGGGCACTTCCAGAGGAGTGTTTTCTGTTGGAGAGAGGAGCTGCCGTTGGCCTTTTTAACTTTCAAAACCTTTTACATGCACAAGAACTTACAGTATATAACACACTGAAGGAAATGAAAAGAAACGAAAAAGCGCATTAGTTTCCATTAATGCTACGACCATATGATCATAAATTGCGATCTTCCAACTCTGTGTCAGACTCTGCAGCTGTCGTCTCCACTCGTAGCCTTCGTTACCCCAGTTTGGTTTTTCGCCTCGGGGAAGGTTAGTTCTTAAAAGGTTTGGCACTATTTAAATGGGGTTAACGGTCTCTGTTAGCCCAATTTTCAGTGGGCTGGGTCCCTGTGGATGCCCGTGATGGATGGCCACATGAAAGCAACTTTACCTAGAACCGGCTGCGATGTGCAAATGCAGAGGTGGGGGTTTCGATTGGTACAAAAAGGACCGACAACACCACGCCTGGCATTTGTGAAGCTCCAGCACAGCTCCCTCCCCTTTCTTAACCCCCTGTCTGTGCCAGCCAGGTTGTTTCAAGCGCAAGAGGGCTGAAAAATCCACCGTGTCCCTCAGCTACGTTGTTCATCAAGTTGACATTACCGCTGCAGACAGGACAGTGTATCCCAGAAGGCCTTGTGTACTTCCTACTTCAGCGGAGGTCAGCGTGACCTTGCCGCCTGACTGAACCCTCTCCACTCCAACTGTGGTCCCTCAGCCTCCGAACATTTATGTGTGCACGGCGTGCTGTGGACCCTGGAGTCTCACTAAGAGGAGAGAGTCGAGGATAGATGAATGTCAGGTGAGCTTTGACTGGAACGAGAGGAGTGAAGAAGGAGGAAGGGAGGATGAAAGAACTAGAGATCAGAAGAGTCCCACCTGTCCGGCTGTGGCTGTGGTGCAGTCTACCTAACATGACGGTAATTTCACTGGATATTAAGAAGTAGAAAAATAAAGACAATAATTCAATTTGTACCTCAAGCTATCCTTTCATTTCGTTCATGCACGCTACTACATTACACTTTATGCTCTTGCCCTTGCTCGTCCAGTTCTTACATAAATTAAACATTTTAGCGCAAATCTAAAATAAGAATTATGATGTCAGCACATATATCTGCAGAACAGTCATGGGTGGTGGGGATTAAAGATTCATAAATTGTCAGAAGGTGGAAGATAATGCAGCAGAATGAGAGGTGAGGTCCAGGCAGTTAAGCATTGGGCGAGAGAGACGAAGGAAGAAAAAGGCAAGTAGGGAGAGGAAACATGAAATAATTACACAATATGTTTGTGTTAAAAAAGTTGTAGGCCTGTTCCCTGTTGAGCAGTTCTAGTGCTTTACTGAGAGTTGTTCCCGCATATAGCATAAATTAAGAGAAGATGTCGGAGAGCAACTCCATATCCAACAGTTAATTCTTCGAGCTGGATACTTATTTCTCTTGCCTTTGCCTATAAAGATTAGAGTGAGAGGGCGGCTCAGTATGTGAAGAGGAATCACACACAGCTGGACTTAACTGCTCAGTGTAGCAGGAACTTCAAGACAAAGGAGTTTTATTTATATGGGACATTTCAAACGGAGGCAAACTAAGGTGCTTTCCAGGCAGTAGAAGGACATTTGAAGACAACAAGCAATAAGAAACCATAATGAAATCAATAAGAGAGAATACAATTTATATGATGAGTTTGAATAATGGATAAAACTAAATAAAAATGCAAATAGACTTTACCAAAAACTACAGTTGGAGTGCAGTTGTAAGTCCCCCAAAATGCAACAAAGGAAATGAAAATGCAGCAGAGAACTAATCACTGAAAGGCAAAAGAGAACAGCAGAGTTTTTAATTTAGATTTGAAAGTAGCTGAAGTCGAGCTCATCGGGGATTCAGTTCCATCTGTGTGTTTCAGCGTGTTTTGGGTCTGACTCAAGGTAACAGTCGACCGCTTCCCAAAGATCTGAGAGACCCGCTGAGTTTATATTCTTCAAGAAGATCAGAAACGTGTTTTGGCCCGAGATTATTGAGCGATTTGTAAACAAGCAGGATCTCTGAATGTTTCTCTACCTGATGCCAGTGTCAACACAGGAATGATGTGCTCATTTGTCTTATAGACAATAGGGTATAGGGTATGAATGAGTTTGAATGTCCGGACATGAGACCTCTAATTCTCGCTATTTCTTTGAGATAATGGAGTGCCTGATTTAGTTATTGCCTTGATGTGGCTGCTAAGGTTCAGATCTAACTATCATTCTTCTTCGTCGTTGCAAACTACAATGATTTCTGTCTTGTCTTTACTTCATTTAAGGACATTTTATTGTATTCTGCTGTCTACTTGCTCCAGGCATTGGTAGACTTAGTCTAAGGAACTGCAGCCGGTAACAGTACCTATCTGTGTTGTCTACATACTGTAGGTGTGATAAGCAAGGTTCATTTCATTTATGATTTGCCCCGTAGGGAGCATGTACAGGTTAAATGATAGTGGTACAATAATTGAACCCTGGGGGACTCCACATGTCACAATGAATACGGCAACAACAACATATCCTCTGCCTTTGAGACCTGATCTGAACAGAAAGTCCATGCCGGACTCCTTTTTCCAGTCTGTCAAGAAGTATTTTATGTTCTGTATTAGATTCAAGCAGCACCAAAACAGATGCTTTGCCTAAATTAAAATTCAACACCTTTATCAGTGCAGTCTCTGCACTGATGAGGACTGAAGCAAGATTGACCCAAATTATTGAGTTGAAACAAAAAAGCTTTCTCAGTATTTAAACAAAGGAAAGATTAGAGATGGCTTGGTAATTGATTACTATCAAAGACTGCAGAATGCCGTTCTTTAAAAGGGGCTTAGCAACTGCAGTGTTGAGTGATTTCGGAAAATGCCGGACAGGAGTGAGCCATCAGGAGTTTCCATCATTTCCGCGCCAGAGTGTCAGAACAGCAGGTGGATGAATTCAGATGCTTCGCTGTGTCCTTCAAGTCGAAAAGGCATTCAAAAGAGTTACTCTCATGGTGCACAATTCTGTTGAATCATTTCATGATATGAAGTGCATTCATCCAATATTTGTGTTTTTGCTCTTGTGTGTGTTTTGTCCTCGGGGGCCACCATAGTCCTCCAGTGTAATGAGTCATAATCCTGCTATGGTACCCAGTTAATCCAGAGGAGCACTGTTCTACTGCTGTATACAGTATCTCTGCCATTGAAGAAGCACTCTGAGCATGGTTTTCAGCTAATGTATGTTCAGAGTGCCGCTTCCGACTCAAGCAACCATCACTGGAAAGACAAAAACATACAAATTGAAGTGCCATTTATTAGAAAAAAATAGTTCTCTACTTTCCTGTGGATTGTAATTGCTTTGACGTTCAGCCACAGCACCTCCAGCTTTTCACATGAGTCGCCTTAGTTTAACCTCGGAAAATGAGCAATCCGTCCACACTTCCCCCACAGCCAGAGGGGACGTAAAAGAGGTGTTAAACATGGCAAGAGGTGACTTCTATTCAATTAATGAAATGTCGCCCGTTTGACATGAATTTACAAAGACATTCTTCTTAGAACAGATAAATGAGCAGTGATGTCAGAATTTAGAATGACTCAGTTAATATTCTTAAATTAAATACATATTGTATTAATTAATATTTACACTGGAGCACCTATTTTTGGGCAGATCAGGGAAGATTGGAGAACCGGTGTGTAAAATCATATGAAATAGGGGCAAAATGAGGTGAAAAAAGCTGTTTGTTATGATAAATATTTCATTGTTTGTGTTATTTTAACTGGCAGGCATCACATTTGAATGACATTTGACTGGATCTTTAATAGAAGAGTGTATTTTGATGGTGATGTCTGAGTTTCAGAAGAGGCTTACTGGATGCCTTTTTTCTTCCAAGATGCCTAAAAGCATCTCTCCTGTTAACATCAGCATCAGACTGCCTCTCCGGGCTGAATCGCTGACGTTACAGTGAATTAAAGGCACTTCAGGTTTCAAATTCATTCAGACTTTGTATATTTTAAGAGTAATTAGCATTTCCCATTAAGCTCCCTGCTGAAACAGGATCTCATACCTGCAGGTGACGTGTTCAAATTAGCTTGTTGTCTGAAAAGAGGCATCTCTGTCTGATGACTCGACAGAAGCTACCGTACCAAAGCCCTTGACTCGTACATCATTTACATTCTCCCTGCACTCTCCCCTGTAGTGTATACGTGCAGCTCAGCTGGTGCCGCTTATTAATTAGTCAGTGAGTTCTGACGCTGCAGAAACGCCTGACCTCAGTTTTCCTACAGGCCTACCTGGATACTTGGACGGATTATTAATTTGCTCTTGTGGGGGATAAACCACTGCAAAAGTTCTTATCGTGAAGTGTTTGAGAAGACTCTTCTTTGTAATTACTCAGCGGCAAAAAATTTCATCCAAGGAGAGTAAATTCCTTTGGGGATGATTCATCAAAGTGCTAATTTTGTCCCGCTTCTTTACCGTTTCAGTCTGATTTACTCATTAAAATCCAGATGAGAGAAGCTGGTAAAAATTATTTGCGGCAGAAAGTGTCTTTTAGAAGTTTTATTGCCCTGCATTTCAGATCTCAGGCAACATAGGCCTGCAGGCTAATTGGAAAGCCTTGGTCAAGATTGTTGAGGCTGCATGCAGAAGGCCTGCAGACAGATAATGTAATCTTTTCATGAATCGCTGTTAAGAAATTGTTACTGAAATATTCTATCTGTCAAAGACTTGGATTGAATATCAAAGGTAAAGAAACACAACATTTTTCACATCTCTGTCCATGAAACAAAAATGCGATTAGCACAATTTCAGTTCCAGTCCCCTTTGTATTCAGACAATCTGTATGTCAGTCATGCCACGGCAGCCAGGCTAACGACATTTAGAAAGCATCTAAAAGTCAATTACCAACACAGAGGATCAATAGTTGCTCTGTTTTTCTTAGAAAATTGAGTCAAATAATGATACTGGGACCTCAAAACCCAATTTATTCTTAATGAATCTATATTTTTAACAGACTCGCTCCCAGTCCGGTGGACTTTTTCACTCCAAACATCACGTCGTTTGTTCACCTGACATTTTGCTCAACATTGAAGCAGGGGAGCAATGATGAATGTTTATCAAGCCCGACTGGTACTGAGAAACGCTGCAGCTCTGCTTCAAAGACCACAAAGTATATCTGAGTGCACTCAGTTTAACAGGCTGCACGTGATGGACCGCTCAAACCTGCACACATGAACTGTCCTTCAGATGAAACCTCAGTGCTTGTGCAGACATTGACACTACGGATGTCTGGCTTCTTCTTAGTGTGTCAGTCAGACTTGTTATGTTTGAGGCTTGGCAGCACGTGATCATATAGACCTCAACAGTCAGCTGCCAGTTAAGCCTCCCTCCCCTCCTGCTTGGTGCGCAGTGAGAGTGATGCAATCGTCAGAGGTACTGGAGCTTTTAATTGAAATTCTTGTACTGCAAGTAACCGTCCTCAATGAAGTGCTGTCTCAGTGGGATGTTCACTCTTCCTCCTTAACCAACTACATGTGCTCAACTGCAGCGTTCTCTGTAGATGTTTAATTGTCACACAGCCATGTGAAGTAAGCATGGAAGACAATCATGAAAATAGTGAACTAATTTTCATTCACCGATGTGCTCTCATGGCATATCAAAAGATGAAGCGGAAGTAATCCCGCTCACGGAGACCCCTGGGACACTTTTATTCAATGAGGAGCGATCGCCTCATGAGGCCGGGTTCTTTACCTTGCCGACAGCTGTTCCATCAGGGAACTGAATGCTGATATATCCATCGACGCGCTCTTCAAAGCCACCAAGATCCTTTGACTAAAAAACATAATTATAACACCCAGAACACAGGAGCTGCTGGTAAACCACCGCCTCCATCGGTCAGTTTGTTTGTGTTATTGTGTGACTTTGGTGTCGGCCGACCTATCCCTTTAAATCACAGAAGGGTACTCTTTACCCTAGTAGCTACAACTGGCTGCCAATTTTTTTTTTTTTTGGGGGCCACTAGGGGGCAACAGAAATAATCCAGTAAACTTAATTAAGTTAATGTTGCAAACTTGTTGGCAAACAGTTGCTTACTTACACATGCAGCAGATATGAAGCAACATTAATATTCATTTGGCAAATTTATATTTAATATTCAGTGTCTTTTCGGAAAAATGTCTGGCTGTTAAGTGGCTAAATACTCCACTAGTCTCTAACTTTGTCTGCTGCTTGGTGCTGAGCGTGAAATGTATAAAACTGGTGTGAACCGAACGGTACAGTTGCGCGCTGAAAGATGCCAACAAGTTCTGTGGGGCTGAAGCAAAGTTGGGTGATAATTGCCTGTAGGTTTTTTACATTCACGTAGCCATTTTTGTCCGTTTTGAAAAATAAATGTATTGATTTTTGTAGCTTTAAATAAAGATATCACATGGAAGCAACCTGTAGATATAAGCCATGGTTGTTATGGAGTTGAAATGTGACCATAGCAACAGGCTTCATTGGGGCCCCCAGCCAAAGAGGTGTCTGGGTCTCATGACCAACCATTTTCTACTTCACGCTCTAAAAATCCACCAAATCAAACGACTAAAAAATGACTCTGCTCTATTTTAAAGGTCCAAAGGCCACTGCTATAAAGCCCAGATGGTCTGTGGTCATGGAGTGCGTGTGTGACACAGAAGTAAATCCATCTCTGCCTCACTTAAATCCCCTTCAAATTCTATGTTTCATCTGCTCTTATATCCTCATTTTACCTCCTGCCTCAGTAAAGACAAACTCAGAGGGATGGACTCCAGGCCTCTCTGGTGTGTTGGACATCAGTGTTGGCTGAGGTTGACTTTTGCTGTGCTGTTTGCCCATGTTAGCACCGCTTACTGTGTCCTACGAGAGGAAGCTGGCTTGGCTGCTGGGTTTTCTGGGCATTTGCCCTGAGAGGGGGCTCAACCCACATTTGGGCAGGGGGGGCCGAGCCCTGTGAAATGAGCCAGCCTGGCCCCGTGTGTGTCTTTACACGCTGCCCCAAATGAAGCATCCAGCTCCGACTGACTTGCAGCTCTCGTTAGACTTACCTCCTGCATTAATCAAGCTGCACTTCAGGCTTCAGAGTCACTCGAGCAGTCTTGTAAATTGTCAGTCAATGCTAGTTGAAGGGCACCTAAAACTTTGTTTTAAGGTTAAGGGGCTAAACCATAACAGCAGGATGACGGGTAACAACATCAATCAGACAAACAGACAGAAAACCTCTAATGCCGCCGCAGCCCTGCAAGGCACCCCCGCCTTGACCCGTCTGTCTTGTCGGGGCCAAACATAAACAGTCTGAATCCCGGCGCAGGCTTTTTGTCCATTCCGACAGCGTGGTTTATATGTGAGGAGTGTGTTGTTGAGCTGAGCGCTGTGTGACAGGAATAAGAACGACTCCCGGTCGTCCTCTCAGGGGCTCAGTGAATCTCTGCAGCTCTGCAGCTAATTGTCTCCTCCTCTGTGTGTCTGCATTTTCAGTGCTGCTGCAGCTTTGTTCCTGTCACAGGCGGCTGTTTTTCTGGTATTAATTGAGACGGTGCTGCCTCACCTGTGCAGCTTTTGCGGTCATATTATAAAATACAATTACTTTTAGGAACTGAAACATTGATATTCTTCAAATGATGCTTTTCTTCATATCTGTGAAATGAAACCAGCAACGTGCCGATAACTGTCAAGAATCAAGACTCTTGTTATCTTCCTCGGGACTTTCTCATAAGTGTCAGTGTACCTGATGTGTCGGCTCATTTGCATCATCTGTGTTTGCCTTTGACTCAGTGCATGGATAGAGTCAGTATTGCATGTGTTTCTCTCTCTCTCTCTCTTTGAGTGTGTGTTTGTGTGTGTGCTTTTCCCAGAGTGCTCTCCATCTCCACTGTCATTAAAAGAGAGCTTCTTTATCCTTGTAACCCTTGCACCCGGGAACTGACCAGCCCCAGGGAGTACCACGCTGATTGGGGTAAAATAATCCATCTCTTGACCTCTTGTCAGCCTAGTTTGCCGTTTTGTTTTTTTTGTTGCCTGCAGTGATTAACTTTTACCTTAAATGGAGTTGAGAGGTTACAAAAAGAGGGATTCAGCAATTCTTTCCACTATACTTAGTTATTATTGCAAACTGGATGTATGTCATGTTACATCTATGCCGTTTTTTTTCCAGCTAAAATGATTGCATGCATCCACCTACCTATGCACACATTTCCGCAGAAGTCTGGTGGGAAAACATCGGTGCATCTTTTCATCAATCACTTCCATCCTCTCTCTCGTTGCATTTTGATTTGAAGTCCAACCGAGATTGCATTTACACGGCATTCAGCCCCAACTGAACCAAACTGTAGAGGTAAATTGATTCAAGTTTCAATTTTCTCAACGTCGCCTTTAGCTTTCATTAGCTTAGCGATGCGCAGCATTGAAAATGTGCACAGTGAATGGATGTTTCGTGACGAAATGCACCATGGGAGCTTGTACCTTTGACATTTTCTTACGCAGTTCTTAATGTTTTTGTTCTAAAAACAGAAAAATATCCAACGTTGCAGCTCTGTTACAACGGAATAATGCAAAACTACGGGGCACCCTCATAAGACCAAAAAATATGAAGTATGTATTCTTTCCTTTCTGGCTATTTTCTGTCTTACTCACAGAGCAGATTCAGTGAAGCAGACAAAAACTTGCAATTTATTTTAATTGGACATAAGCTCACCATCTATTAGCAGATGGCGTGCCAGTCTGAATTGCAGTCAGTACTTTTGTTTGACTGACAGGTGTAATATGCTGGCTTTTCTTCATGTGCTTTGCCATGAGTCAGCTGAACTCTGCTGAATACATCCTGTATGTGCTGGTTCTGTTCTGGCACGCTTGCTGCGTTCCGACTGAGTTGCGTTATAAGGATTGAGCAAAACCACTTTCAATCCTGGCTTCCTTTGGGTCATTCTTGGGATTTGCGGGTGTTGGAAGTTGTTGATGACAATGACGGCTGAGGGGTTAGAGCCAGAGTGTTGTTATCGGTTCAATTCCCCTGGTCTGCACGTCGAAGTGTCCTTGGGCAAGATACTGAACCCCGAACTGCTCCTGATGTGCTGGTCGGCACCGTGCACTGCAGCCACCGCCATCAGTGTATGAATGTGTGAATTACTATAAGTTGCTTTGGATAAAGGCGTCTGTTAAAATGCCCTAAAATTTAAATGTAATACAGAACGCTGCTATGATATAGTGACATTAAGTCAGTAGCCTCGGTGAAGGAAGAGGGAAGAGGAACGTTTAAGGCTGCCTGTCAGAACTACAGCTCAATACGAGCTGGACTGAAAAAAGAATAACAGGTCTCATTTAATATGTACTTTCGTTCTGTTGCGTGTCTTCTGATCTTTTCAATTATAAGTTTTGACCTAGTTTATTGTTCCTGCAGCTGTATATGAGCACAATGTCAAATTAGTAGCTGACCAAACTCACCATGTACCACTTTTATTCTTTCATGAATGCAGCCCGACGCATTTATGTCTCTTTTCATGATTATTATTTTTTTTTTTTTTTAAAGCAGCCTGGTTCTTTTTGGTACATTTCACTGCCTTCCCTCTGCATTAATAGATGCAACTTTTCAACAGTGTCATTTCATGAATTTCGACTCGATGGAAGAGCAGAAAACAGCGTGTCACTCTTCATTTAGATTTGGCTCATTTCTGGCTCACAGGTCTTTTTAAAAGTTTAGTGAAATTCTAAACTCGTGCTAATTTCCTGCTTTTTGCGAGGCAGTCGTGGTGAGTGCTCCTCAAAGAGCTCTTCCTCTAATGGGATCCAGCAGGCTTGAATATATTGACATGATGTGACTGGACTGTCATCTAGTCACATGAGTTGGTTCGCAGTAACTCTTGTCATTGGAGATCTTTGATTCCGACGCCGGTGATGTAATGTGACAGAGCTGGCGGGGGGGGGGACGAAGAAAAGGGGACAAAGAAAGGCAATGGAAGAGTACTGAACTCATCTCAGGGCGCCGGTGGAAATTATGGGAAATGAATGTGCTCTGCCGTCAATTCAAGTCAGTTAATGTTGATGTTGTGCTCCCGAAAAAAAAATTAGCAGTGCCTTTGTCTGCACCTGCTTACACTTAGCGCTATGGGCTTTAATGTGATGGGTTCCATGTAACTCTGCGCTGGAGGATGTAATTGTACTGTGAGGTTCTGGATAAAAGACAGCTGGCTGGTTCGCTGTCGGGTTGATTTGATTAAGTAGGAAAAGCATAAAAATTGCGCGGCAATTTGCTCTAAATGTAAATAAAATCCACATCCACTGATCCCGCTGTCTGCCGTGCTCATGCCATCACGTTGATCCTCAGACACCTCTTCACTTATTGCCATTTTTGTCCCCTTCATGCCGCTGTTGAATGATTCAGAGACCAAAGGAGTGAACTGGGTATGACAATATCCTTTGGTGTGTCCAATTATAGGAATAAATCCAATGCCTCACAAGAGGAACTTACAACATATTTCTTTTTAAAATAGATTATTTGACAAACTCTGAAAGTATAACCTCTTCAACTAGGCTTTCAGAGCGCAGCCCCGAGGCAGACGGAGCTGAGTTTACGATCCAGAGGTTGTGGATAACAGCCCAATAAGGGGGGAAGAGAGCCTTTGATAGTGCTTCGTTATCCTGCAGGTAGCTGCCTCGACACAGGAGCTTTCTTGTTCTTTTTGTTTCGACCAGAAATCAAGTTTCCAAGCGTCCCTTCATTTCCCAGCGCGGCAGTGATGCGAGTTGTTCACGGCTCATGTGGCAATGTCCATAATTCAATCACGAAGGCTACTCGTCTTATCTTACACGCACACTCTCTCATCGTGGAGACAAACTTGCTCTGAACTTTGTGTCACCGTCAGCTGTCATTTTATCATTTCTGCTGTTTAGGCTGAGACTGTCAGATCTCTCTGCCCAGCGACAGCGCCGATAATCACCACTGCTGCTATATATAAAGAGAACTTCTTCAAAGGATTGAATCGCCAGAGCCTGCTTTCCGTTTAATCAGTCGTGCAATCGAAGTGGCGTTCGTTGTGAAGTTTCACGTCACAAGCAGCACGTTGGCATTTGAGGTGCGCGAACTGCACTTTGAGTGTGTGCAGCGTATGTCGAGCCTGACGGAACGAGGCGAGGCGCCCGTGCAAGTATGGCGCCGCGAGGTGGGATGTTGGTATTTTGCAAAGGGTTGGGTTCTTTGACATTGCGTTGTGAAAAATGTCAAGCAGCCGAGCCCGATTTCAGATGATAATCGGACTGATCCAGTCGATCGTCTCAGCTGGCTGCAACATAATCCTTCAGAGCAACTAGAACTGTCAAAAGTTATGTCAGTTAAAGGTGTTTGTTTTTGCTACAGACGGGCTGAGGTCGTTATTTTAAGTTTCATGCAATGTTACGGAAACGTTTCGGACATGCAGACCCCCTTTTGTTGAATAGTAAGATGCATTTTGTTACCATAAAACACAAAGTCTTCATTCAACACACACACTGATTGCTATTCTTCTATGCTAATGGTGTGTAGCGTGAATGAATTAAAACACCTCCTGAATATAACCTTTCCAATGATAACTGCCAATGTTGTATTTAACCGGCTTCAACAAGATTTTGCTTGCGATCTTGAAAGGTGCACGAAATTGAGTGATAAAGGCTGCAGGAGCAGAGCTTTCTTGGTTGATTTACTACGAGCTTGTTGTGCTCTAAACACTTGTTAAACACTTTTTCTTATTTCTGCACCCTCCTGAGGTTCATAATTTCGTAGTGAGCGATCGTCTTCCACGCTGGGTTTCCACATTTGAGCGTATCCAGTGTTGAAGGTCCTGTGTGGGTGGCTAATCGCTGCTCATGTGTCGAGGCTGTATGGATGAGGTGAATACAGCAGAGGGCCGTGCATGCCTGCAGGTTACAGCACAGGAAAATACGGTAGTGTAGTAGTGTTTGTAGAGCTGGGTCACGAAAGGAGACCTTCTCCACGCCTTTAAATAAAAAATAAAAAAGACAGCTGCTGTGAATGATAGGAATAGGAGTGTTTCATATGAATGTATAGTAAAAGGTTTTGATCTGCAATTAAGCTAGTATACCATCTGTTTCTGGCATTTGTAATTTAAACAAGTGTGTTCAAATAGAGGTGGTTTGCCTGCAAGATGGCTTTTCTCTGTGGATAAATGCTGAAATCGTAGCTAAAGTGTGTGGGCAATTATGCCACTGAGAAAATTACTCTCAGCAGGCATTTAAAAAAAAAAAAAAGAATAGTTTATGAACAGTAAAAACAAATAATCCCTTTAACTCTGTCTGAATGAGTATCCAGGGAGGTTGAAAGCCACCAGAGTAAAAAAAAAAAAAATCAATTCATTGACAATAAATGGTTGGCATGTGTTGTCCTCTAAAGTTTGATTTTGACAAGCGAGGATCACAACAAAGCGATTTAAACAAGGGGGTGCAGAGTAAACTGTTGTTTGAAACAGTTCTCTTTATGGCGTCTAGCTGCTGAATCACACGATACCTGAGCGAGTGTACGCTGAGCTCACAGCGGCATCTCACAGCGTACAGCAATCACACGCACACACTGTAAGAAACACTCCCATCTTAACAGGAAGTGTTATTCACACATTTCTTTTCTCCCCCTGTTTTTGTGGTAAAGAAGTATGGGTTCGAGACGTTTCCTGACACACTGCACCGTCCTCTCAGTTGGTGTCGAGGGTCCTGTCCTCTGGCCTTTTTCTCTTCACATCCACCCACATCAATGACACTGACTGCAGGGGAAACAGCTCAGACGGCTCAGCATGACTTCAGCTGGTGTCATAACCGCCTGGAAAAGTGGTATCCTCTCGTCCTTGTATTGCTAGTTTAGATACAGGATCCTGGCTGTTCAGAACAGCTGTGTTTTCTCTTACTATAAAAGAAGCACAGCTTCTTCGTTTTTTCTCAAGTTTTGCGGCTCTCACTCTTTATCAGCCGATCGGTACAAGAGGGAAGCTGTTTTACTGCTGCTCTGGCTCAGTTTTCCATTCACAAAACCATTCTGGCAGCATCCTGACTGTTATGACTGCACACTGACGGTCACATTGTCCCCAAAGGAAATAAACCAATTCATCCGATGAACAAGTGTGCTCATGGTGCATTCTGTGGGAGCTTGAGGAAGGATAATGAAAAACCCTTTGTGTGGAGGATACATTGGCGCTCTATTGTGTGAGGGCATGTCTGTCTGTGTGTGCACACCATCTGGTACCGTGATGAGAGAAGATAATGATAAACCCTGTGCATGTTTGTGTGCGACCGTGAGCAATAGCTGAGCCTGGTGTGTGTGTGTGTGTGTGTGTGTGTGTGTGTGTGTGTGTGTGTGTGTGTGTGTGTGTGTGTGT
>OMLP01040818.1:0-56543 GCA_900302685.1 Spondyliosoma cantharus | reverse complement strand
CATCCTAGTAGGTCACGGTCATTCTCTTGCTGGCCGTGGTTCATGTTGAGGTACAGCTGGACCTCATCCTCTGCGTAATCCTCTCGGGCGATGTTCTCCCACTCGGCTTCATATTCTTCTGACGAAGACCTCCTTTTGGCTGGTGACTCAGCGTCTGGATCAACGTCGCGACCACCAGGCCCAGCAGCAGCAGCAGCAGCGTGTGCATCTCTGTACAGGGTGACGCAGCGTCTTGCCTCCTCGAGGGTATCAGCTCTATCCTCTTCAGTCATCATTCGAAGCTGGTTGAATTTAGGCCAGAGGAAAATGGCCAGTCTGTGTAGTGGTTGAATTACCACTTTCTTCGTCATCCACTGTAGGTGACGCTTGCGGATGGTGGCCTGGTACAGATGGAATAAGAGATATTTAATAGGCTATATTTTATTTCTAGCTAAAACATTTTTCACCGATTTAAGCTACCTTTTTTAACCTCTAAAGGCTATTATTAAACCAGTAGCCTAGGCTACAATAAGACACCATAAGTAGAGAGATGCGAGTTAAAATGTTAGACCTAGGCCTACCTGGTAAGGGGAATCATCGCGTTTCGGCTTGCAGTGAAGAAGAAGCCTCCCGTGCCACAGTACAACAATGTTCAATGTTGGGTACAGTTCGCCTTCCAACTCCCGCTGGGCTTCATAAAATGGATGAAGGAATTCCACCATGAAGTGCAGCACATCAGGGGATACGTCGGTGATGTAGTGAAGGGCTTCTGGCCGGTCCTGTAGTTTCTCGAGTAGCTCTGGATATACCGCTTTGACGGACTCAAGAGTGATATATTGAGTACTGTAGCGCGTCTCGCACATTTGCTTGACGGTCCTGGACAACTGGCTAGTCATTCCACTCTGTTTCAAATACCGGACTAAGGCCTTTACAGCCAGGAGAGTCTCTGAGACCTCTGGGGTTGATTCAGAAAGCTCTTCCACGTTGAGGGCATGTCTCATGACAGTATTATAAACATGATCCTGACAGTCCAGACGTCGGTATGGTCGTAGCGCAGACACAATATTGGAGCCCTGGTCTGTGACCCACACTACCTTGTTCATCACGCTCGCATGGAAACCGAGGTTGGACACAAGCTGCTGCTGCAATTCGGTACGGATGTTGGCACCCGTCTTGAGCTCGTCAGAGGGGAACTTGGCGGTGGTGAGTACTTTACTTTTCAGCTGGAAATCTGCAGTGGCATAGTGACAAGTGATTGACATGTAGCTTACTTTGCGGAAATCGTCGGTCCACATGTCAGTGGTCATGCCGACGTCAACGCACTTCAGAACATCTTGTATTTCTGCAACTAATATGGTTCGTTGTTCCACTGCCATGTCTATGCACCGGCGAGAGATGGTAGTGGGGTCAGGGAGCACTTTGTCGGCAGGCAAACGACCGTATGCTGCACCTACGTTGATTAGCTTCTGAGCTAACTTACGAAAACCGGATCCCGCCACCGTTTCAAAAGCTCTGATGTCCTCGCAGCAGAATTTCACACACGTTTCAGTGACTTCGCCTTTCACCTGAGCTGGCACTGCCTTTGTAAAAAAAGATTGCAAGGATGGTTGTCGGTTAGCATTAGCACTGGTGGCGCGTTTGGTGCAGCCTTTGTCAAGATGACGCTGCAAATGCGATGATCCCGTCTTCTTGCTGTCGTAGGCGAGAATGGAGGTACAGTTTCTGCACTGTACATGACCTAAAGGTTGTTTCTCCTTGTTAACTATGAGGTCGAAATGCTCCCATAAAGAAATTTTTCCTCCCGAATTGGGAATTATCAACAGCTCACCGCTGGCTAGCTGGCCTTTGAGTTTGTCCATCTTTATCGACTGAATGGAACGTTACGTGACTGAACATAGATATTTTTTATTACGACGTGCTTGCGTGGCGTCTGCTTCCAAAGAAAAAATTAAGAGAATTAAAAAGGTGTGCACGTGAATGTTTTTCTTACATGAATTCTGGCATCATAGTTGAAAAAATCATGAATACATTAAAACAACTTTACTAGTGTCAAGCCCGAGCCGAGCCCGTGCTATTTATAGAATTTAGGCCCGAACCCGGCCCGAATTTGCATATTGTGTCGGGGCCCGTCGGGGCCCGACACAATATGCACAATAGGCCTCTACTGTGAAGACTCATGGAATCACTGTTTCACTGAAGTACAATTGTAATGCGGCCTTTGAATCAACATTGTCATAATTATAGTAGGGCTTACAGATGTTTGCTCTTTTTGGGTACTTAAAGTTGACACTTGCTGCCTCATTTGAAGACATGCTGTGAATCTTTCATAGATACTAAATTGTAGGTTGCTCATGACCGAGGACATTAAGAGACCTCCACTTGTGTCCTGGACCTCTTCTGTATTTAAAAGCTACGTCCAATCAAGCAAATGATTCCTCTCATGCAATATGGTAATGTATGTGTGTGTGTGTGTGTGTGTGTGTGTGTGTGTGTGTGTGTGTGCGTGTGTCAGAGAGAGACTTTGCATACACGTGTGTATTCAGAAGGGGGTCGATATATTATATCAGTGCAGTAAAAGTTAATTACCATATGTTTGTGAATCCTGTAAACTGATGTACTTGATGTTTATAACTTGGATTATTAAAATGTCTCCACTCAATTACTTGAGACTGCTCTCTGTGCAGATCAAGACTTGACCTATTGTTTTTTTTTGTGCCTCAGAATGTCTGCACAGTGTAATGACTGCTAAAAGCACAGACTCTATAACAATACTGAGTTTTGGTGTACATATAAAGAGAAAATAGGTTCAGCGAGGATAAATATCAGCTTGAAATTCCATATTTCATAAATTGTTGTGCTATAATTAAATTCTCAAAATTAGGCTTGCGGCTCTGTAGTTAGCACCATCTCCTCACAGCAGGAAGGGTTTGAAACCAGTTTGCTGTTTTTTGTATGCAGGTTATGTTTCCTCCCATCTTCCAGTTCTCCATTTTCCTCCCACTGTCCAAAGACATGTACATAAGATGAAATGAAACTGCCAAATTAAGAATATAAGTGTAAATGTCCCCGTCAGTGTGATAGTCTGTATATTGTGCTCTGCTTCCCACCCAGCGCTGGCTTGGATAGGCCTCAGCCTCCCTGCTTCACCCTGAAGAGCATACTTTAAGTGGTAACAAAAATAGACTCAACATTATTTTTCAAAGCTGGCACAAACCTGGTGTGTCAGGGATTTTTCTTTTTTCCTTATTCCGAAAGCGTGCCTCAGTTCCATTATCCAGAAGGTTGAGAACCACTGATGAAGACAATGTTATCACTGAACATGAAAAGTATTTAGACAAAAGGTCAAAGAGCACATGTTTTTTAACCATTTGTGTTGCTTTGTAATTGTTTGAGTCTAAACTACTTAGTCTAAACAGTACTCACTCATTCTTTTGCACTTGGCATAGTATTGTAACTGCAGATAATCGAAATCGTCACTGATGTTGATACTTGACCTGTGCAGGTTATCATGACTGTATACCTGGTTTCCCCCTTCCCCTGAATCAATTGTCTGTTAATCTCTTGCTTTAGTTTTCAATGGTGAGAAAATGTAGCCACTGCAAGGTTAGTCCTTTAATGGCTTGACCCGGCGTGGCTTTTTCTCATAGAGACAAAAGGGCGGTGAGGAAATCAAAGAGACACATAGTACAGTATATGTTGAGAACTCTGTGGTGCTGGGGCTTGGAAAGGCAATGTAGTTGCGATGTTTTGACATACATTTACAATCTTTGTAGACAAACAGCCTCCCAAAACTTTAGTTATGGTTGATAAACGTCAATCAGTCAAAAAAAAAGAAGAAAAAAAAAATCTGACCTAATTTATCAAATTGCCTTGTGATTAGATTTATAGGAGAAATAGATGTCTGTTCTTGAAGACATCATAACATTAATGCTTTTGTCTTGCTGCTGAATTCTGATGATAATTATGGAGGTCATTTTCCTCTGAGGTATCCACTAAAATAAGTGTCTGAATACATAAAGAATGATCTAAAGAATAAGCTATGCAGATGGAGAATTAAACCAATTTAATGTTTTGATAATGGGGAACTCCACTGATTTTACATGTGTATACATTGTAGGCTACACATCACTAGTCGTGCTTTGTACTACTCTGTCAGTTAACAGTGGTGTCATGTCTTCTGTGGCTCTTTTCGCTTCCAAGTTCAAATCTAAATTTCTGGAGTACCCCTTTAATGAGGTCAGGACTCAAATCAAAAGTTGAACTTTGATTTGATAAATCTTATTGTATGGAAGGATCGCAAATGTATTTTGGTTTTCTTTTTCTCTCTTTTTTTTCACTGTTTTAAAATATGCTAACGACTTACTAGCTACAACAAAGGTAATCAACAGTGGAAACTGAATATGGGACTTTAGCACTCCTCTTAATCTCAGACTAAAACAGTGTAAAGAGATAGCATTGCCACAGTTGGATGTGACTGTTTTTTTCAATTTGGCGTAAACGATTATGTGATTGGCGATGGTGGTGTTTGCATTTTGGATACTGCCTAATGGAGTACTAAAAATCCGTATAATTAAGTATCCACACTTGTGAAGTCCTGTGGAATAGCTCCATTTAAGTGTTGATGCAATGGTGTCCACAGTAGAGTTGTCTTGATCAGAGGCGATGTTTGTGCTCATTGTTTTAAGGACCTCCATTTGTGAGTGGGTTTATATCGTTGTTGTCCTCAGTTGAGATGGAGAAGTCTTTCTTTCCTCCATCTGTTTAAAAACAATTATACCCAATATAAAATAGCCATTTGACTGAAGTCATGAGATGGAGAAAAAAAAAAATATTAGCTGATTTAATTATTTGAACTACCCTGAAAATCTGTGTTGCAGATTAGATTATGATATTCCACATATGAGCGATAACTACATTTATGAATGTAATAGGGTGACATTAAATGGTCAAGAAGTCACTGACATTGACATAAGCACTAGTAATGAACCTCAATGTAAAACTGCAAAATATGATCAACCTCCACTTCACATGTTATTTTTGTTCTGACGTATGCGTTGAGAGCTCCCATGTGCTATACTCTAAATTATTCCTTAAAGGCACATAATTAGCCCTAATAGAGGCCTTTGGCTCAATGAACCCCTGCCTTAACCGATTGACATCATGACTACAATGCTGATGCTCTACCTTCATATGACCTAACTGGGATGTCCATTACTTAGTACCTGGGGGTGAATAAAGAGGTAGCGTTGTTGTCCTCTTACCTTGATATAAATTAAATGGACATTTTCTTTTCCGTTTTCATTTTAAACACACGGATATCTGAGTTAATGAAACGTTTTGATGTTTTGCGAAGGACAAATTATGCATCGGATGACATGCTTTCACCCTGAGGGAAGATGTTTTTCACCACTTAGTTTCTATTTGCATGATGTCATTAGTTGTTTATTGTTAATAGCGTATCCGCTATCACTCAGGCCCTCAGGAATTTGACGAGACATCATAGTTTTCATTTTTTTTCATTTGTGGCTGCATACAATGAGGCCATAGCCTTTAAACTTATCATGAACTGCCTTTACAGTGTCATAGAAACAATATCAACAATACCTGATCTGGGTATATATTTTTTAATGTACTTTTTTGATAGCTAATGTAGGATTTACTTAAATGTCAAAGGAGAACTTAGAGTCATAAAACGGATGGATAAATTGCCATGGTTATCAGACTTGAATGAGTGTTTAGTATCTGGATTTACCCTTCCCCACTCATCCCTATTTTTTGTCTGCTCTCTCTGAGACAAATCCCTATGCCTAGCCCACTGCTTTTATTAAATTCGCCTCAATAAAAAAGCTCAGACAGGATTTATTAGGTACTCAGCACGGACGTTTAGTATTTCCCTCCGTTATTAACTGAAAATCAATAGATAGCAAAGAAAATGGAAGTCATACAAGTGTTGTCGCCTTTATATTATGTCGGCTGTCGGGTTAGATTCATGACGGGGCTCCAGCGTCTGCAAGGTGGATTTTCTGCTTACATTGCAAGACCTAAAGTGGAAGTTATTCATTAGAGTAAGCCAGCGGTCAGATACATTTCCAGGCCCTTTCACACATCTGTCTTGGTAAGACTCGAACAGAGTGAGAAAGGATGCTGATATACCCTGATAGAGATGTCAGATGCAACACACAGCATGCTGGATTTATGATTATTTTGTTCTGAAGACCTTTTTTAACACCATCATGAAGCCTGTACCCTTGGAATGTAAACTGGAATAGCATTACGCTTAACCTTGTTCCCGCTCTAATACATATCATTCATTGTTACATCGTACAATTTGTTTTCTTAACTTCTGCAGTTGTCATCGGCAGCGTGCTTCCTTGCACGACGACAGCAGTTCTGTCTCATGCCTTCAGTCTTGAGGTTTAACAGATGAGCATTGTGTACTAATTTGACATTCTCAAACAAAATGGCACAAATTGAAATCCTGCATACTAAGGCAACACAGTAGGCGTTCACATCTCCAGGAAAGCCTTGATAGGTTTATCGAAGCTTATTCTGCACTGTCAAAGGTTTGGACTACTGCACACACTCAAGTTCAAAAGGGGAAAGGTGGTATTCACTTTATATGCGATAAAATAACAGTCATTCACTAAGCCTGCATGCCATGGCTTGACTGCAAAGCAATTCCATCATGAGGAAAAGTGGCTTTGTCCACATATTAGTCTTTTCTTTCACAAAAAGGCTAGAAAAATGTAGGAATAAAGGGCTTACCCACCTCACTAATTTAATTACTCTTAGGACCTCCATGACAGTAATGTAAATATTCCATCATGAGGACCCAAGATACACAGAGTAATTACTTAAGGCTTTCCTTCACATCTCTCAAGACTTTTTTTATTACCCAAAAGCTTTTTAACATTAGCACTCTCTTCCTGACAAATTAAATGAAATTTCATTACTCTAGCCATCCTAATGGCATGAAACTATCAGCTGTTGTATGCCTGGTCTCTCTTCCCCCGGCCGCCCCGGCAGATTAATCAAATAGTCAGCCTCAGAGTCAAACTGAGAGGAGCATCGATCCGCAAGTCTGTGTTTGTCTACGGTTCGTTCGTGCTGCTGATCTGAACCTTGAGTGAAAGTCTTATATATTGATCTCCATATGTTAAACATGTACAGTCCATCACAAAACAATTAATTCAGAGCAAAGGCAAACGTCCACCTCTTCTTTTTCCGTGGCTAATAAAGAATACATCCAAGCAGTGTGTTTAAGATTTTGCAAAATATCATCGTTATCATTGAAATTCATAGAAACTGAATGTACTTGGATTTTTATATTCCTGTTTACAAATAAAACAATCCCATGCAATTCCAATAGGGTACTATCATTTTTTATATCCCACTTAGTGTGAACAGATACATAATGCCATTCAAAATATGCTTTAAGTAGCACCCAATAACACAGACTGGGCGTACACCAATGACTGGTTTGACATAGCTTTGTTATAACCAGCCATTACCTATGATATTTAACACCTTCGGTTTTGTAAGGGTTAAGCTGCCTGGCCTTTGATCCCTCAGGGGTAAGGTCTTGGCAAAGTGCCCCTCCACCACCCGGGGCCCTTAAGGGACTTTCAATCCAATTGCCGGCTAAGAGTGGATGCAGATCTCAAGGTTACACCTGAGTGTTCAAGGGCAGGTCCAAGTGTAATCGGCACTTAGATCATAGATTAATCTTATTTGCTATCTATTAGGCTTGATTCTTGCTTCCTTCTCTCCCCTCCCAAAGCCAGGATTACTGTGATAGTTTAAGATAATGGATTCTTATGGAAGAGGAGGTCAAGAACCATTCTTGTTTCAGAACCTGCAGATAATATGATTAATCTAAAAGCCTCTTTCCAAAGAGGTCCCACCTTCAAAGGCCTAATTGGCAAAAAGGTATAGAATAAATCTGAGATGTTGGCTCTTGGATGTGTTATTAATTACAATTTTATTCTCTCACCAAGCGTAGGTGATAGAAAATAGAATTTGTATCTACTTCATTCACTTATTTATCAATGGAAACAGAGCTGATGTGTTTTTTCATCAAGCAGATCGACGGGGATGTACAAATGGCTTTTATTAAACATGATGTTGGTAATCTCATAGTCTCCAGCTTTCAACCTTTAGGTCCTTGTATATGTATTTTATAGATATATAATACAACATATTGATGTTGATGACACTATTTGGTAAGGCATAATTGACATTTCTTTAATACGAATAAGCCAGGTATTTTAGCGGGATGACCACTGCCTACTACTTTCAAACCATTTCCAAAATGCTCAATTAACATTTAAAAAGCAGACGAAAATGTAGCATCATTGTCCATGCATTACACAAAAGGTTAAGTAGAGAGATATATATTGATTTCACTAAGTACAATCTCATTTTGATTCAAAATCTCCCCCTTGTTCTGATTTCTGCGGTAGCCACTAGCTAAACAGATAACAGATAAACTCTGATAAAATATATCCAAATGTGGCAGCCTCCCTGATAACCTCTGAAGACACGTTGGTTATCTTGTCCAGTCATCAGCAACTGAATATTTATCGCAAAAGAACAGACCTGTGTTCCTGCCTGCATGTTTACCAGTTTATACACAAGTTAGAGGTCTTTTCTCTCAATAAATATCAGCTGATATTTGAACCAGAAGCATGTAAAGCCCTTCACCTACCCAAGTAGAAATAAACAAGGTAGATGTGTTGGACCAATTAAACACTGTCAGTTTAAAAAAAGTCTTATTTGGTTCATGTAGATGGAGAAACCTTAGGGGAGGCAGTAGGTGTGTTTTTGTGTGTTCACTGTGTTCTTTAACCTGTATTGCCTTCTATTTACTTCATAGGCAGCCCAAAGCTGTGATAAGGCTCTTATCAGATTGAATACCTGACTACCAAAGACTCATTTATGTATTTATTCATTCATTCATTTTAATTTCCAAATCAACACATCTATGCTGGGGTATATATTTAACTTCTACAACAATGCCAGTAGATGTTGCATGAATCTTGTTTGTAACCTCATTATTAAGATACTCTATCAGTAGAATAGATGCATGGTGGCGTATATTTTTGTGTAATAATAGTCTGTGACTCAATAGTGCTTTTCTTTTCTACCCTATTTGTAACCTGAACACTGAATGAGTAACAGTGGTGTTGGTTCTTAATTAGTGCTGAAACTAGCAAATGTGTAACAAATTATTCATTATTGATTAATTTACAAGCTTTTTCTCAGATTAAACCAGCTTCTGACGTTAAAAAGAATAACTGTGTAAATAACCTATTGTATTCTCCTAACTCCAAGATGTATAGATACACATGTTACTGTCATATCAGACAAAGACAAACAGAAAATCATTACACTTGATCGGCTAGAACCAAGGAATGTTTGGAATTTTTGATAAAAAAAAAAAAAAACTTGAGAGATTATAAAGTATGTGCGATTTTATTTGTGTGGATTAATTGAGAGGTGTTTCAGCCCTGTTATTGATAAACAGGCAATTATGTTGATAATGTCAGCAATTGTACTTGCCATACTGGATTCTACTGTTTATCTCTCTGAGTATGTATAACACCTTTGCTTTGGTGCAGTTGCAGTTCTAAGTTATATGTCTGTATGGATGTGAATTGGACTGCACATAGGTCCACTAATTTATGTTTTTTCAATGGGTGACATGCTGCATTACCTTATCAATGGCATTCAACTTAATTATGAATGACCCAGGAATTATGAGTCATAAATTTAACGTTTCACATTGATTTCCATGACACATATTCTATGTGACATGGCTCATCTCTTCTCAATGGATTAACTGTTAGGTGTATTGTGGACTAGAATTATCCAGTGGGTAACATATTTTAAGATTGAAGTTGTTGTTGGTGTGTGTGTGATTTACTTCAAACTATGAATGTATACATTTTGGGGTAAAAAGTAGCTATTAGCCTGAATAATGAGCATCCTAATTCATAAAATAAGCATGATATGCATGTTGAAATTGGATTTCTCTATTAATACGGTAAAAAAGAAAAGAGAGAGAAAAACATGGCAATTTGTAGTCCTGAAAAAACAAAAACCCAAAAGACTTGATTTAAACTGGGAGAGGCTGATTTTCCTTGTGACAGTGTCCATTTAGTGGCAGAAAAAATAGGAAATCAATTACAGAGCAAAAGACTGTCTGGTTGTACTGTGTTCTTATGAAATAGGGACATAACCTTTGCAAAGATAGATTGAGGCCTCATTTCCATTCTCACCTGATACTGTCACACCGCTGTGCTCATTAAAACCTGTCTGTCACCCTTTTCCCTCACAAAATAGCCTGGCATTGTTTTCACCATTTATCATTGTCAGAGTTGTCATGAGAATCAGAATTTCTCACATCTTTACATTACTCTGGTTCTTGATGCCAGTGCAATGAATAGTCAGATTACTGTACGTCTATATACTAATTGTTTATTATTTGTAAAGATCAATCTAAATCATATTGACTGAAGACACCATCTCATTTCAAGACAAAGAATACCACAGAGCAATGTTTGATATACGTATTAAAGAGGGGTGCTGACACTGGGTGAAAATGTTGAGTGACAGTATCACAGTTCACATCTTATAGTTTCCATATTTGTTATTGCCTTTAAAGGAAAATTATACCTTGGCTACTTTTACACTGATCACTGCACTTCCCTTTTTACATGAGGTCTGCAGGTAACCACCATGTGACCACCTGTGGACAAACATTTTCTCAAAAGGTTGCCTTTGGTTATAGTCCACATTATGTTCCCTCTTTCATTAGATATTGATTGGGAACTTCAACGAAACAAGAAGAAGCAACGCAAATCTTATTATCTTATTTATTCATCTTCTTTTTTATATTCATTCTCAATCACCAGCTATGATTGAAGACTTGCTGTACACATTATAATAATTGGAACAACCGTTAAAGACAATATCAACTACATTAGGACCTTAGAAGTACAATTTCACTCATTCATCATTTCATCATAGCATTAACCCCTGTCAGTCTTTCACGAGTGCTTCCCAGATGAAAAATGTTTGTTTTCAGCCTAAGCTTTCATTACAGTATGAAAGATGCAGTAGTTTTGTTACTATTGCAGAGTTTTTCCCAATTTCCTTAACAAACCTGGTATTTTTTTCTTCTTTAAAGTTCTTATTGACTGTAATTTTCCTCCATATAAGGTTTATATTTTGTGCAGCATAATCATTGCATCAAAATGAAGTAGAATATGCTAATGATTCTAATTGGACTACTAATAGAGACTGTTTCCCCAGCTTTAAGCTTTTGGGGGGTCTGTGTAATCAGTGTAGACAGTCGTTAAGGGAATGGAGAGGCAACTAGCAATGTCAGGAGAGGGCCCAGGCGGTTCCGGCTGACACTACCCCAATCTTCCAGGACCCATTAAATGGCAGTTTCAACACATTACCAACCATAACATCCTTGAATATCACTGATTTTATTTGCAGTATCAAACATTTCATTTCACGCACCATTAATGGAAAAGTGCTGAGGTTCTAATGCTGCCAAACATTTAGTAACTACCTGGACTCAGAGAACCAATTAACTCCAGCGACAACATGGCCAATTAAACACACAAATAGGTGAGTCCAGCGCTGGTTACTGCCCTAGTAATTTACTTTTGAATAAACCCAAGCAAAAATAGAAAGTCAGTCATGGAATGACCAGTTGAAGTGGAAGGAAGAGTGGCAATTTAGGAGCAGAAATGGAAGATAATGTACTGTACCAGCAATTTGGTAGAAAATTCAAGGAAATATAATGTCATGAAGTGTTGCACTTTTGGAAATAATAGCAATTGAACAGCAAAATGAATGGTAATAGGGTATGATGGGAGCTAATTTGTGTATGATTCAATTTGACATGAATAAATAAGCTCCTGATAAAGTGTAACTGGTTGGAGAAAGAGCTTTAACTGGGATGAAACAAACAGGGAGTATATTGCTAAAAGACAGATAAGATGATGTTTTTTAATCATTTAAACACATATTGCTTTGTAATATCTACTATGATCATGCACCATATCATTAGGATTACCTTGTGCATGATGTCCTGTAATCCTCTCTTTCTTTACCAATTTCCTATCCTGCACATCGATGATGTGAACGTAGGTGTTGGTTTGTTGCTCCATGATCTTACCACAGTGACCTCACAACCTCATCTGAACTAGGTAATATTTTTTGTATTGATTTTCCACCATGCTTTCAATTATGCTTTCATTGGAAGCCAAAACATATCAATACCCAGCTGATGAACTCTTATGGCAGAGGAAAGCAAAGAAATACATTAGTTGCGGTTGTTATTTATGTGAGTCATGTCATATCATAGCTTGATAATAGGCTACTGGAGCTATTTCCCCTCTATGGGTTAGGAGAGTGTGAAGAGAATCTCGACATTTAATTACCTCTGGGGATCAGCTAACTGACTGGCAGTGTTACCAATTTACTCTTACACCTGTGTCCATAGAAAATGTCTTTCGACAAGCTACCGCGGTCGATCCCTGCTATGCACTGCTGTTGATAAGCAGATTTTATTTAAAGGGTAAGTCCACCAACTTTACAGATTCAGGTGTGTTTACAGGTCTTGGGGAGTACTACTGCATGTGAAAAAGACATAAACATAAAGCCTTTTGTGGCTCCAGAGGAAACTGCATTTAATCTGATCACTCCAGTGATGTCACTCAGTGGCTAAATTGTATTGTGGGTAATTGTGTGGGTGCTTTGTTTTGGTAAGGAAGAAGAATGACTGGAATAAAAAAGGTGATATGTCTGGTTCTGCTATATTGATTTTGATCATTTGTTCTTAAACTGTCCGTAATGAGTCCAACTGTGATAGAGGGGTACAAAGGTCAGCCAGTGGGCTGCTTGTCAAAATGTGGCACCTACATTACCCACAATGCAATGTAGCGAATGAGTGACATCACTGGAGTGATTAGTTTACATGCCACTTGCTCTGGAGAGAAAAAGGCTTTATGCTTTTTTCACATACACAGTAGTACTCCCCAAGACTTGTAAACACAATTTGAATGATGGCATTACCCTACCCTTAAAAAAATATGTATGCTATAGCTTGTTAGCCTGTATGCTTTTTATTTTTATTTTGGACAATTAGGGGCAGTGAAACACACTGTACTGTAGGTACAGGTTTGACAAATTAACGCCTTATACACTTGTAATGGTAAACATGGTCACAGTTGCCAATGTAGACATTTGGCAGACATTCAGCAACATTGTCATTCATTTGGAGTTATGTTTCTGACCCACTGGCAAAGGTAAAGGCAGAATTTTCTCTCCCTTTTTCGCTCCATTTTGATCTTCTCCATCTGAGGACAATATCTAGCTCTTGAGATGCTAAATGGTCCACCAGATATATGCTTTGTCTACTTCTTGTAACGCACCTCATCACATCAGTGTTTTGTAAAAATTTGCACAGCTATCAGTGGGTCTAATCAGCCTCAAAGGATATTTTGATGCTGATGGAGCTGAGATGGGATGCAGTCACCTCACCAAAAAAATGTAAACAATCCAATAACCCCTGGAGATATAGGTTTGTACAAAAATCCGCTCCTTGTCTTACGAGAAAATACAGTCACGCAGTGGTGATGAACTTGAAATATCCCAGTCGTCTTATTATTATTATCTTAAAAAACATAAATCCCCACTTCAGGCCCCACGTTGTTCAACAGTTCATTACGTTTCCAATAGGCAAATGGAAATTCAACCAAAACAAAGGTGGTTTCCTAATTTAACAATCTTTGACCATGAAACCATTGATCGTGTTTTTGTGGAAAAAATTAGGGTAATACATTTTGCAGATTTTGTACAGTATGTGAGTGGCTCTGCAGATATTTTAATGCAACATTTCCATATGTTGATAAAAAATGATTTTGGGATCCATCACATTCTTTGCAGATTACTAGCATATAAACTTATTTTCTAAGGTTGTATTGGGGTGCTTGTACAAGAAAAAACCCCTACCTGCCAATTCAGACAATTTTCTTTTAGTTATATTACTACTATTTTCAATTCTCTTTGCTCTCATATTGAGACAGACAGTATATTGAAGCAGGATTTTATCAAAAAACATCTGCGCCGAAAAAGGGGAAGTGAATTTTTTGCTGTCAGATCCAGAAAATGGCCAAAACCAATTACTTCCAAATATCCAATAACAAAAGTTGTATTTGTTGTTTTTTTGCAGTTACTGTTGTTTTCTGGTGATTTCTAGACGTAATATGATTCCCCTGCAGTGGGGTTCCTCTTTATTCTGTTAATTATTCCCATGTTTGATGACAGGGATGTCCAATAAATTCACTCACAATATTAAAGATGTTTGGTGCTGTGCCAAGAGTGGGGATGCTGCTGGGTGATGGTCAGTGTGGTACTAAACAGCATCTGATTACTGTACCTGATAATGATGAAACACAAGGGATGAAATGTTTGGCTGCATATTTTGGAGCATATCTTTCAAGGAGCTTATGTGCCAAATCACTCCTCACCATGCCTGGCCTAGATTTGCTTTTCTGTGTTTTTAAGACACATTGGTATCTTAGTCCTCATCTGTTTATTTTTTGTTTGTCTGTTGTGCAGGGATTATGGAGGAAAAAGGGATATACAATGTGTATTCATCAGGTCATGCATGCTTGAAATACTTAAAAAATAAAACAGAGGCATGCACATATTTTTCTCTGCTTCTCTGACTCTTTGCTCATTCTTCCCTGCATACATACGTATATAACACAAAGGCTTTAGGAGTGTGACTTAGATCTACTATTATCATTACAATGTAGCTTTGTTATTCTGAATACTGTGAAATACTGTGTGAACAAGTGAAATGTTCAGATACCAAAACACCTCAGTGATCACAATCTGATTAGGAAAGTGCCCATGATGATGACAACCTCACAGTTTGACATCATTACCCTCTTCAAAGAACACATCAGCTTGACTTTAAGTTACTTGTTTTTTATTCAATTTTGTTTTTTTTGCACAAAATGTTTTGTTGCTTAGCTGAGACAAGTTGGGTAGAGGCATTATCAATTAACTTTGCCTCCCACTTATCACGGGTCCACTGTGTCAGTGAATATTTTGTTAATAGGTTCAGCGTTGAGCATTTTGCCGCTTTACAGATGCGTCTCTTAAAAAAGTGATCTGTTGATGAAAAAAAAATCCTAATCCATTCTGCACGATTTCTCTTAGACATGCTGTAAAATAGCAAAATTTAGCTGTATTAGCTGTAAAACAGCAAATTGCTGTTGCGAAGTTGTTCTACATAAATGTAATTTATAGGAGAAGGGGTTATTTTGTTTCAGCATCACATTCATTTGCAGGTTGTCTTGCTTACTTAATGGAAATGTACAGTACATGTTCATTGCAAAGACAATGACCAACCATTGAAATATTTAATTCTGATTCTGTAAAATGGTCCCCAGTAACTTTACAATTTGGTAATCATACCTCTCATAACCCTTACTCCCCCCCGCTCTCGCTTACCCCTTCCCTCTGTTTCTTACACATACCATTTTGTTCCACCTCTGGGTTAGACATCCACTCGTATCCCAGCTTATTGTTTAGGAGCAAAGGGGTAGCCAAAGGCCAGGTAACTTGGATTTGACTGGTGTATTCTCTTGTCCCACAGGACATAAGATACAAATCAAGTTGCTTTGACCCCATTGTCCTCTCCACACTCCTAGTCCCCTAAAGGCAATACCGTGGTATGGGATCCTTTCTTCTCTTTATTTATTTTTTTCCAGTCGTATGGTTGCTGCTAAAGCCATAAAGTACATACATTTCCTTGGGTAAACCATCCGACATTCATGCCCAGAGTCGGCTAACATTTTGATTTTAAATTGTGTTTACCCATTGTGATGGCTTAATAATCAGCAGGCCTGGTTATTTGATTCCGTTTCCATATGAATTAACACCTATTTTTGTTTTATAGTCAGACACAGCGTTTTGTTTTTAGACTTTATCCCTGTGATCATATCAGTCTTAAAAACAAACCCCAACAGTTTTCATGTACTCGTAAGCAAGTCATGGTGAGTGAATTATGGCCTTATGCAAACCAGTAAACCCAGATTCCCAATCCTCAAGCAGCAGTGGCTCACTCAGTGATGTGTGGTTTGATCTCACCAGAGAGGCTGAATCTCTTCTTCATGTCATGCTGACCTTTCCCCGTCTTAATGAAATCAGTCTTGACTTAAAAGCAAATAAGCACATTTCACCCCCTGTTAGCCTGCAGATCATGCCAGTGACCTTTGAACTTAATTTTCTGTCCAAACATAAATTCATAGGTGGCACCCTTCTTTCTGTGATGGGGAAGTGTCACAGGTGTTGAAGTCTGATTAAAAATATGATAATTTAAATATCCTGGTTCAAAAATCCTTTGACAATGCAATGAAACAGAAACAGGAATCCAAACAGAATATTTCAGAAGGATATTTATGAATCTATACCAGTCCAGTATAATATTTTTTGGCATTGTGATAAAATGTATGTTGGCACCATTTCTGGAACTGTCTTAACTTTAGTACATGCTTCCTTGAAATTGATCATTTATTTCTGTGAACAAAAATTGTATTAATGCTAAACTAACATGTTTGTAATATGGTAATGCAACTGGTTAGTAATACTTTGCTTTGTTTCCCATCCTCATATATTTATAGCATATACTGTAGACCTGTTTCCTGTTTTCAAAAGGAGATTCGTCATAGTTTTCTCAGGACAAAGTTTAGTAGTCCTAGTAGTGAGAAGCTAAAACAAAATATAGGTTTGTTTAAAGGTTGGCCTTATCTTTGTCTCCAGTAGTTCCCGTTAACTTACTGCCTGTTTGTTGGATGTTAAGCTCAGAAGTTACATACAGAACTTATGCTGTCATGCACTTTCCAATCAGGCTCCCCGACAGTAATTTGCATGGATTTTATCTGTTTAAAAGCTTCAAATGTTGGTTTGAATCTTTTGCACTTCTCTACTGGTGGGGCAAAAACCCTAACGTGTATAGGTGGTCCATTCTCCTTGATGGGGCCACGAAGGTAGCAAAAGGTAAATTAAGATATGAGGTTGAATGATGCATGACAATGCCACAGTGGAGATCGACATACTGTATAAGCATTAACTTTGGATCAGCCCAAGCAGAAAGATTGGGCAATTGTGGTGGGTGGATGATGCCTCTGTACTGAGGCTGGGCAAGGTAGAGTTGCCAACACATCTCTTGTAGAGGAACCCTGAAAGTTATCATTATTGCCACTGACAAAACCTGGCAAGTGCAAACTGACTGGTCTGTGATACTCTGTAAATTAGCAGAACTAGTGTAGATTGATAACAATGGGCAAGCAGTGCAGAACGGACAGTGTGTCAGTTTTCCTATGTTGAGTGAGGTGTGGTGGTGCCACTTCTTTTTGTGTTGATGAAGCTGTTCTTGATTTGTTGGACATGAGCTTAAGAAAAAAGAACTTTGTAAAAGAGATTGCGCAAATCTGATGCATGGAAATCCATCTCTTTTTAATTGTGCTATCTTTCCATTTAGTTTTAGCCATAACTGTATTATATATTATGCTTTATACATTTGCAAAAACGTGATTTAGCATGAATGCACTAGGTATTCTAAGATATCATTAGGAGGAATTACAATATTTGTTGGTTGGTTCATCCACTGCTTTTTTCTAGACTGAAATATTGCAACAACTGTTACATAGATTGCAGTGATATTTTGTGTAAACATTTATGCTACTGAGGGGATGACGACTACTTACTTTGGTGATCCCCTGACTTTTCCTCTGGTGCTACCAGCAGGTTAACGTTTTTGGCTTTTGGATGGAGTGTCATAAAATTTGGTTTTGCTTTTTGCTAACATGGAAATCTAAGATGGCAAACACTATACCTGCTCAACATCAACATGTTAGCATAGCTATTGTGGGGATGTTGTAGTCTCACAGAGCCTCTAGCATTACTGTTAGCCGCTGTCTTGTTTTTCTTAATGGTTCCATAGATCTGTTTCGGATGACAGCATGAACAGAAAATAACTGGATTATCACACTTGGAATATCCCCTTGAAGCTAATTATAGGATCTGCCCCCAATCATTGTGTTCAGAAAGTAAGATTCAGGCGTGGCACCTGTTTCTTGTCTTAAGAGGCAAACAGTTCAGCCCTTTAACCCACCCTCCACCACCATCCTTATCAGCACGTTTCCTACAAAGGGTTAATTCAATCATGTCAAGGTTCTCTGCTCTGTTGCTTGCCTCTACCATCATACTTTAGGTGCAGTGGAGCGTCTCCTCATTGATGGCACCTTTGGCTTCACAATAGAAGCTAATTTGTTAGAATCTTTCACAGGTCAGGGGCTGCTTAAAGGCGAGGAGGGCGCCTCGGCCACCGGAAAAATAAAGCCATCCACCGAGTTGGAGGGGGGCAAATTAAATGCCCAGTCATTTTATGACCACAGACATACAAAACATAAATATCCATTTTCTTTTCTTCAATACAGTCCATGTGATCTTGCCAGCCATCCCAGTTAACACAGGTTAATAGATTGATTCCAGTGACATGGCTCATAATGAACAGTAAATTGTTTTATCTCTTAAGTCTTATTTGGTCAGCCAGGAAAACATATGAGGTAATATGGCTGAGGCTAAATGGAGCGTATAATAGATCTCTCACTAAGGCATAAGGATAGGTTGATGGCAGGGCTATGATTAATGAAAATAATAATGCTCTTGAAATTGAAATTTTTCTCTCTTTTTTTTGGCCCTTTCAACCCTTTCCTGCTATGGTCATTCTGACTGTTCATGCACAATGTGATTGATGTGTGATTGCTAGCGTCTTTATTTATGTCTATTGGGTCATTTTCACAGCGAGGTCTACTCTGGCTATGATAGAGACTCCAGTTTACAGTGAACTCCCCCTTTCAAAGCCAGGAGGCTGTAACAAAATAAAAAAAGAAGTATAATAGGTACAATTTTGCTTTTTTATATTATGTCTATACTAAAGCCCTGCTGAATGGACGTTTGTAATTAATTTAAATTATATTTTTGCATTAAATAATTGGTGGACATTTCACAAAAAAAGCTGACAATTTACTCGCTTTGACAGCAATGACTGCACATGTTTAAGAGTTTATTTAAAATAACAACAGAACTTGCTCCTCCCATGCAAATTTCAATGTCTCTAGCGTTTACTCATTTAAAGACATCAGGTCAGTGTAACAGTCCTTCTACCTTCTTTTGACCAAAGGAAAAAAAAAAGAAACTCGCAAAAAATCAATGACTTTTAATTCCGCACTATTGATATGCTTAGATAATGCAGCAATTGAACTGTGCTTCTGCCAGTGGTGATGAGGAGCAGTAGATGAAGAGTAATTGGGCCCTGACCCTTGTGAGCCTCGGCCACCATATCGCCTAAGCTTCCCCCAACACAGTCTCTCCTACAAGCAGGAGGGCTCATTTTGCAAGCCCTCAGTTGTGGCAAGGTGATAAATTACAGTTCTTAACTATCATTGATTACTCAGTGTTTCTCCACTTTCTGTGACAACTGTTCAGTCACTCTGAATGGCTCTTAATGGCACATTAGAGAAAAGAAAGCATACAGTTTCCCCAGTATTGATTAAACTTGCTTGTTGCTTAATAAAGACAAACTGACATGCACTACACTTTGGTGGCCTGTGACCAAGTAGAGACATAAGACCCATATCATGTAAAACAATGAGATTTCACTGTTCACTGATCTCAGATGGTTTGCATGTAACTGATTCCAATGGAGGTGGATGATTTTTCATTCCTTCAGTAATTTACAAAAAAAAAGCAGTAGCCTTGAATTTAAAATTTTAATCTCAGATTCTTTTGTGATTTTGTTTGTCATCCAGTGAATAGTTCAACGTTAAGTCACCTATTTAGTCATAAAGAAAACTGAATTAGATTGACTGTATTTGAAATGATTGTCTAAGCAGACACATATGAAAACCTAAGCAGTGAGTGTCCAGGTTTTATACCACACAAAAAAGTAGCCAAGGTGTCCAAAAAACGTAAATATAAACTTCAACGAACATTTCCCAAAGCTTGAACATTTAGTTCTCAATCGAAACTGCCTCTTTGACATTTTTTTGTGTTAGAGTTCAAAACTGTATCAAATGTAAACTTCTATGTAGAGCCTTAGAAAGCTTTGGTTCAGTGGTAGCCTTGCTTTCAAATACAAATATGCATGCAGCTTCCAGTACTCTGACATCCTCGTTATACAGTGATTATAATTAGACATATATAAAAGATGTATCATGTCTGAAATTTCCACTCTGACATCATAAAATAATCAAACATATTTTTTCAAGCACTAAATAAATAAAACAGATGACTATCAAGTTCTGAGTATAGGTTTTAAATCTCTAAATCTGTATGGATACATTACAGTGACCTGTGGATCTCAGGGTCCTGTTGTCCATTGTTCCAATGTATGCTAATTATTCTAGTTGTATGCTAAATTGAAGGTTGAACCTCAAAAGGTGTTGGTGGTTTGCTCGACGTGCCTCCTGATGAAGAGCAGCGTCAGTCTTACTAAATGTCCTTGGTGTTAAGTGCTAATTGGTGTCAGCATTCTAATATGCTGAACTAAGATGGCTAGCATGGTAAACATTAAACTTGCTAAACAGCAGCATGTTAGGATTGTCATTGTGGACATTGTAGTACAGCCTCACAGAGTTGCTGACGTCATTGTAGACTTAATCTCTGTTTTTGCGAACACATGACCTTCCCTATCTTAGTTGAGTTAGTGGTCCATCCACTGAGCACTGACTATGACTTTGCGTCATTGTGCCTCGAGATGAGTTAAAGAACATCTAGTTTTCCCATGTAAAGTACTTGAGCCTTGTGTGACTCAAGAACCTAATGATCCGCTGGCATCTATATTTTTGTAATGCTATACTAGTTGCTGGCTGTCTGTGAACTCCAGCCGTTTGTCTGTTCACTGATGTTCTGAGTCATTCAGTTGACAACAGCAGCATAGTGATGGGGATGTATTGGTCTGTAATGAGGCTCTGACACAGTCGGCATGACGTGTAGCACATCAGACATCAACATTTTTTGAGGAGAGGAGTGGTAAAGAGATCTTATTCAGTGGCTGATTTTGCTTGTCTATGGGCAGTTACAAAAACAGACCATGTGTCTCAAGGGAGAGCTTGTTCATACATTCTTTTTATAGACTAGCATATTTGACCAAATTGTTTAGGTATCGTCCTGCCAATGTGTGTTATTTGATATCACAGTTAAAGCAGTTCTTGTTTTTAAAAGAACAGGATAAATGAGTGAGGCTGCCAATGACTCTGACTTGTATAAATCTCAGGCTCAAGACAATAAAAGACACTGATCCTGGCACAACCTCAGGTTTCGATGTTTGAGTCCAAGTTGAGAATATAGTTTGTGAAGGTTTTTGAGATACTCTCTGCCATTATGGTTTTTGCTCATGCTGTGAGATGTGATGCTAACGGAGAGCCTAAGTGGCTTTAGCCAGATTCTCAAGCACAGCAAGCTGAAAACAAACAGGAACAAATCCTTCTTTTCAGCAAAGCCCAACTAAAGATTCTCACAGTAACACATCAAACTTTGAAAACTTTGTTGTATCAAAGCATTAAATAAGATAAAGAGCACATTAAGTAAGAGGAATCATCCTGTCTACGTTATATAAATATGTCCACAGCTGAGAGCAAGGCCTCTTCTGATGCACAAACGCTTATTGACTTAACGGGCGTGACATCAGTGACTTCCTGTTAGGCTTGTGAAGTTTTGAGATCCCCTGAGATGAACTGGACTGACTGAAAGAAAACAAGATAGTAATCCTTGAGTTGGGTTATTAGCCATAAGGGAAGGACAAAATGGTATTAAACTCTGCAGAAATTATTTTTTATGTAAATTAGATTACAACATTCATGATTTCAGTTTGAAACAGTAACAAATATTACATTTAATATAGAAGTTATGCCACATAAACAGTTTTTTGGTTGGGTTTCAGTCATTCAGCTGTCTCTTTGCTTAAAGAGATAATGCAAACAGGCATGGTGTGTGTTTGTATTTGCGTGTGTGTGCGCGTGTTTGTGTTTGAAAAGCCAAGGAAACCAGTTTTGACATTTCTGTCAGCTTGTGACCCACTACTCACAGGACTGACCCAGTCCATCAACAAAATGTCACTGAAGACAAATCAAAAAACAAAAGAAATGAACCCTCATTTGAATAAGGATAATATCATGATAGTGGCAGGTTGAGGAGTCTATAAGATGCTGATGGAAAGATTTCTATTGTCTCTGAACCTGATGTCAAAATGCCACGAGAGGTGTCCCCCTGCCAGGTCAGTATGCCTCTGAGGTCGGGGCTTTTGCCCCAGCCTGGGCTTTAGGCCACACTGACTCTAGAGTGGGCCTGGCACTTGTGTCAGCTGCACATCATGTGAAACTACAGAGTTGAATTAGTATAACAGGGTTAAACTGATTAGGGATGCACTTGTGTTCAGTGGGTCACAGTTTGAAGAACAAAAGTGATATTAAAGGATCTATATTTCTCCCTTGGTGCCTTAATGCCATCAGCTCTTTTAACATACAAAAGTCAGCTTGAGATCCCTGACAGATAGGTGCCATTTTTTCTATTCAGTTTAGCCTTTTCTTTCCTTTCTCTGAGGATATCACAAATCCCCCCGCTCCCTGAGCCCAGTCCTCAAATTCTTAACCCCATGTCTCCCCCTGTCAATACATGAACTCCTCTTTTCACTTTTAATTCTCGCTTTTTGGCTTGTACTCAAACTTCTGCTCTTTCTTGCAGTTTCCTTCTCACTTTCACCCACACTCATCCCTGGGAAATGTAGATCTTTTCCTGACAAGTTCCTCAAGAAGCAAAGCCTCTGGAGATCATCAGCAGAGCTCTGCCAAAAAATGCGTGGGAATAGTCTGGATGGGAAGGGGAAGGGACTTTTAATTGTTTTTCTTTTTTTCTTCTTCTGGAATTAGTCAGTGGAAAAAAAAAAAGAGAAAAAAATCTGTGATTGTTCCTTTATTTACCTTACAGTGAGTAAGATTTTAAACTGTGGGTGGCAGTGACTGCTTATAGGAGACAAAATAGCATACTATTCCAGTGTAACTGTAGCACTAATGTTTTCTAATGTCCTCCATGCGATACAAATTATGCACATGTTTTGTATGATATAAATCAAGCTACTTTGAAGAGTGAAAATTATGCACTCTGTGTGTTTACACACTCTGTAACCTGCCTGTGTCAACAGCTGGAATAACAAGTGCTGTATTTTTGCGTTCATTAGGAGCTCAGCTCAGATGGTTTCCCGACTGGAGGCATTTTAAAGTTCAGCTCTGAGGTTGAGGGTCGGAAAGTGGTGAAAAAGGAGCGGAGTATATTTATAAACCGGCCGACATGTTTTATCTGGATAGGAGGAAATATCCTAATTTGTCAACTTAACATTCAGGGCATTGTTTGAAAAATCCACTGACAGGCATAAAACATTACAATAATAATGATGTTTACAAAAAGAATCATATTAAATTGCAGATGACATTATGGCCAGTAGGTTATATGTTAGTCTGTTGTGGTCGACTGCACTGCTGTCTTTGTTTTCTGCTTTCATGTTTTTATTGGGTTTCAGTTCATTTCTGATGTAGATTCTTGGGTTCACAAACTGACCCATGATAAAAATATATTGTGTAATTACAAAAGGCTGTGTATCAAAGAGTAAAATATAAATATTTTCATACTGTCCAATATTTCTACTAGTAGATAGGAGTTTTTTGCAGTCAATTTAAATTTATATATACTGTATATATTTCATATTTTCATATTTAGTTTATTCAATCAGTTAATGTTTGACATAAGTTTCGTTATCTCTACAACAAACTATGTACTGAACAAAAATGTACCTTCAACATGGTTAGTGCCAGATGTGACAAAAGGATAATGGTACATAACAACTCATGATAAAGACCAAATAAGGTTTTTTGCTGTACGTAATGATTAGTTTTCTTTTCATTTTCAAGTTTGACAATATTTTGACTGTACAAATATGCATAAAATAAAGAATAAAACACAAACACCAGTAAAAAATGTTTTATGTTTTACCGATCTGGTAGCATCACAAATATGAACGTATGTAACCATAAACGTTTTAAGAGATGGATGCAGAAATCACAAATGCGGTTTAATCTCAAGTCTGCAAACAGTTTGAAATAGTTCGCTGAGTTGTTGCACAATGTCAGTTACCATCTTTGTTCAGTGATGGACATAAAAGGGCTTCCTTTGTTCGGACACAATGAGCCTCCATTCTTAAAGCAGATAAGCATAACAAAGTAAAAGTAGGGGGCCGTCAAACATCCAAAACTAGAAGTGTCCAAGGAACACTATTTACATATTGGCTATTCTCATGGAGGGTATAGCTGAATAAGTTGTACTGATTAAATAAGTTGCCTGACAGTCACTCACAATTACCCTTTTCCCCAGATAAAATAATAATAAAAATATTAATCGTGGAAGTGCTTAATTATATAAGGAACAATTGAATGTTTGAGCCGAAGTATTCATGTACTCACTATTTTGACATGAAGCTATTCCTAAATTATCATTATTGGGTTTGCCACTTGTTGACTGAGCTTTTTGTTGTTCCATCGGGACTATTATTGTTTCAATAAATTACAAGCAAATCAGGGAGAACACATTGGCCTCATTTACTAACTCACTTTATCGTCTTTACATTGCGAGAGGACTTGATTGGTATTTTCTACTGCTGGATCACTACAGGGGGCTGATTACCTAACAGTACTCTAAAGCTAACAACTGGGTATTGTAAACCAAGGAAGGTGATCTAAACATAGTTAGGATTTGAAAATCAAATCTCTTTTCCTGCACCACTGAACTTCACATTTTGACGTTGTATTGATTTGAAGCTGGAGGAATAAGTAACAGGGCGAGAGGTCCACATGTGGATGGTGGCATGCTGCAGGCTGCGCAGGTCTGAAACCAGTGCCTGGGATTTGAATCGCTGCTCCACAGGAAGCAGGCCTGCTGGTTTGTTTAGCTGGATGTGATTTCGAGTGGCAGGAGGGGGTGTTGCCTGGTCGTATGAAACACAATGGGGCATACTCTCTGAACACGACTATTAGGCAATAATGACGTGGCTCAAGTCCAAACCATTCACTGTCCATGTCTGCAGATTAAGATATGCCCCTCCTTGTATTAATAAAATAGTGGGCTCTGTGTGAGGCCAGTATATGTGTAAATGTTTCTGAAGTTTATATGCATGTTTCCAGGGGCAGAAATGTAGTCTCTTTATCCTATTTTTCACCAGCTAGGGAAACAGAAACTTCTGTTGTTAAGTTGTACAGGTAAATCACTGTTGTTAATGACTGCCATGGTCTGGGGATTTTTTGTATTTTTTTGTAACAAAGTCCTGATTCGTTGTTCCGCAATTGACCATTGCCCCCAGCCTAACTTACACCATAATAATGTCCCTTGTGTACAGTCCTATAAACATTTGACTAAATGCACTTTTAACATATTGAACACACAGAAAAAAACAAAGAAACCCAGGAGTATCCTATTGCAGGAAATAACTAGTCTCATTTTCTCTGTAACTGATTCCAGGAAAGGAGCTACATGAGAGAAAGAAGTCAAGCAGTGGGATTTAGAACACTGAACAAGACAGATTCTTCCAAATTCTAATTGGAGAACAGTTGATTTAATTGGTATCCATTTGGCTGACAAAAGAAAGCAGGAGTAGTGGGCAGGCAGGAATGCCTCTGGGGCCGATGTGAACATGAAGTGGCTCTGCTCAACGCTCAGGGACGGATCACTTCCAAAGACAAACCGTGGGAGCTGGCAGGACAGATTGCAGTGGGAGGGAAGGAGGGGAGGGAGCGGGGAGACCAAATTCATGGTGGAGTGAGGAGCTTTCAATAGAGAGGCATCTTTATTTGGAGAGGGAGGCCATTTTAGTCGCAAAACTGAACTCCCACTCCGGGTAGTAATGTGTAATGTGACTCTGACCCTGAGATGAGAGCAGTGGACGTGGTTCAGTGGGCCTTGTAAATGCAGGCTTTTGGTGACAGACACAAATCTAAATTAACGCGATCAAAACAAAGTGTGTGGCTCGCGAGTTTCGGAAATGCATGATAATTTTTTTTTGTAACACTAATTTATTTGAAACATGAAAACATGCGGCTAATTTTTTTCAAAGTCTGGATTAAACCCCGTAGCCCTTTGTAGTCTTTAAATAAAAAACATCCATGACATTACGTTTTAGGAATGCTTGAAGGTCAGTCAATAATAATCTCTTTACGGATGTTGTAATGGCTGTCATTATAACTTGGCCTTCACAATAACCTATCAGAGATGAGATTTTGTTTTTATTTCAAGACATAATCACAAAGCCCTCTTTGCTCTCCGGAGCTTGTGTTGTTCCACAGATGAAAAATGTAGTCGGAGGTGGGTTGTGCTGTAGCCTGCGCCGAGCTGAGGGGGAACCCAGGTGTTGGAGTGTTTTTACTGCCTCTGTAGAGAGGAAGGGTGGGAGAGCGAGGGCAGATGACCTGGAGGGGGTTCAGAGGCAGGGGCCGTGCTTGGGAGACCTTCACAGTCTCCCTCAGGGGGATACAGCCACTGCTTATCTCTTCCTACACTTTTACTTCTTTTTTATCCTCTTCCACAGTACTGCTTTCATTTCCTTTTCCTCTCAGTTTGGGAGGACGAGTACTCCGGCATTATTTCCTACGAACGCCAGCCATTGTATTATCTGCTGACGCGCGTTTTTCTAAGGGTGGAAATGCTCCTTTCTTCTCTTTTACAGCAAATATTTGAACCTGGCTGGATTATAAATCTCAGTGTTGAAGCACTCTGGGATTAGTGTGTCTTTAATCATTTAATGAGTCCTGGCCAATTTGGAGCACAACACGCGCATACACACCCAAGTCAACCCTACAAAGACATAGTATTATCACGATGACATTAATGGTTCTACACAAGACCTCTTTTCTCGTATTCAGTTAGAAAAGCCCGGTTACAGTAGCTCTTTTTCCTGAAGTGACTACAGTAGGTTTTTAATCCTCCTACAGTATATGACAGGCTTGCCCTCACCTTGCCCAGCACTTAAAGAAGCAATCTTTCAAAAAGTCCCCTTAAAGCCTATGTGAATGTACGTCCGTGCAGAGGAGAGTGCAGTATGCTGATGGAGAATGGGCCCATTCCTGATGTAAATGAAGAGATGCATATCAGTGTTAATCCATTGCTTTGTAGTCACGGCCATACCCAAAGTCTGTCTAATTTCCCTCACACTCCCTTTTGCAGCCAGGAGTGTATCGATCGGCAGTAATTGAAGTGTACTTGATAATCCGTAAGGCAACAGGGGAGAGGGAGACCCTCAACTCTCACATCGATGCACAGAGAATGGGGCTGTGGGGTTGTGTGTGTTTGAGTGTGAGTGTGTGGTGCGAGGGGGGCTCTCTAATGTATGGGCGGGCAAGGCAACACCCCCCTCACGGCTTCTTCTCAGCTGATTAAACTCATTGAGAGCCAGACAAGTGGAACAAATAGATATAAAGGTTTGCCTGGCAGCTTACAGCCATTCAGATTTCTTCATTGAAACGGCAAGCACCACATCTACACGGACGGCTTTATGCTAACATTAAGCAACTGGAGTGCCTGTTTTGAAATGAACCATACATTATGCACCACACTGGCTAAGATATCTCAGGTGGTGCAGTACACAATCAGCTGTAATGTTGACAGTTTTCTTTTGAAAACCGACGCCAGCCTGAAAGCACAATGTGTTGTTTGCTGTGTTGGCTAGTTTTTTTTGTTATTCATCACAGTGTTACTTTGTTACTGTATTAATTTGAATAAAAAAAACAAGATTACCAGTCAAAAAAGTGTTAACTTTTACAACTAATCAGCCAAAATATTAGAATTTTAACAAAAGAGAAATTAGCATTTCTCTTTTTTTCCCACACAATTCCTTTAAAATCACAACAGGTTGGCGTGCTTTTCATAACCCTGTTTGTGTTTCCAACCTGTTTTATGATAATCATTTTGGAATACTTACATCCTGTCAACACGCCCCCCTCCCCCTGTCTTTTTAAATGATAGTCTGGTGTTATTTGAAAGGGCAGGGATCATGTGATGGATTGTTTTATTTGTAATTATGCGATAAACAATGAGGAATAAGATGCATCTCTCAGCTGTATTACAACCAGAAAGAAACAGTGTTTGCTCTCAGCTCTCAATGAGTTGTCAAAGATAAGTTAGTTTTTGAAAATTGAATGGTTAGCTTGTGTATATAGGTCCCGTGTTTGTTTTGTGTGCATGTGTGTTTGCGGTCCTGTGTGTGTGTAATTCATAACAGAGTGCAAAAATTGAATTTTCCCCATGCGGGATTAATAAAGTTCTTTCTAATTTAATTGGAATGAATTACCATATTGGATAGACATCAATAAAACATTTGATTGAACACGGCGGAACATAACTATGCAATGACAAACCTCTCACTGACCATGGTGCAAACTGCATCGATCAAAACTGCAGATTATGTCGTCGTGAAAAAATGAATTGTGTTTTTTTGTTTTGAAGGGTGTGATAGAACTAATTATTAGCAGCAGTCGTTGATGACAAAGAAAACAGGCCCTGGCATCTTGAAGTCGGAGGACCACCGCAGTGATTATGGTCTCTCTGCGGATGTGGGAACAGTAACTAGACGGCTGGTGGCATAATAAAGGGCATGCAGATTAAAGATGATTAAGAAATGTCTCAACTGTAAATGTTATGAGATAATATTGCGATATTGAAAGTCATTGTAATCTTACAATGATAATTATGACTGTGCCATGTAGTTACATAATGATGCTCTGGCAATGATGTTGGCAACTCTATCTATCTATCTATCTATCTATCTATCTATCTATCCATTCATCGGCCTGTCTTAACATGTGTAAACATTTCACCGAAATCAAATTACATTTCAGCTACTACAAGGAGCTCCCTGTAAAAAAGAACACGTTGGAAGCTGCTGGTGTAATTGGACTAATTGAAATAAGTACTGTATATTAGTTGTATCATAAAGAGGCCCAAATGATTTAATTGCTCTAGACCTAGTTGTGGGGTCAGGTGAAAGGACACGCACGGAGCCTCCTTTTACAGCGTATTTATCACTGCTCTGTGACACCTGTTCACTCCCACTAAAGTGCTTCTACCATTAAGCCTCCGTTATTCAGGTTTTTCCGGATCTTTGCCCGTTCACAGCGAAGCCATGTTTTATTTATAGCGTACTCACGTTGACAAAAAACAACATAAAAAAATGATCAAACGGACAAAAACACAAAAATAATGGAATCAATACCAACATAATCTTTCAGTGTTGTTGAGAGATGAGCCAGGTTGCGGTCCAAATCATCTAAGGTCCACAATAAGTCTGTTTTTTGTTTATTTTTTGGTAATGAACACACATTTTTTGTTATGCTTCGTAATATATCATACATAATGGAAATAATGTTATTAACCACAGCTTGTCCAGGTCTTCACACCCAAACCTTTGAGACTCTCTCACACACAGACAGAGGGAGAGAGAGCGAGTGTCTTACCCTGCAGAGAAAATAAGAAATAACCATAACTCCTTCCACTGCCAGCCTGCCCTGCATGACCCCTGTTTTAAGTGGGTAGCAGGTAATTGCTGAGGCAGTGTTACCCATCAGCCTACAAGTCCATGTGTGCCTTATGTGTCATCTCTATTTATTATATTCTGCACGCTCCCTGGGCCTTGGTAATCAATTTCACAAGGATACAGGGCTGATATCAGCTGCCGTGCACATTATGAGGCGAGCCCTCCTCTTATCAAGTGCAGAATTGCTGGCTAGAGGTCATGAACAGATAAACAGGGATGTAACACAACTCCCCCACTCACCTGCCCCCCAGTGAACACAGAGGTGCGAAGGTGATGTTGTGAGGGGGGGGTACAAAGAACAAAACACCCAGCAAGGAAGAGGTTGTGACCCTTGTAAGGTGCCTCTTGTTACGCCCAACCTTCAGAATTTCATCATCAGTGCTCCGGTCTGCTTAATAATTCGGAAGCTCCCGTCTCATCTCTCTTGAGTCAGCGTATGTGTGCGTTTGTGGGTGTGCGAATGTTTGTGTGGCGGTGGAGGTGTGTGTGGGGCTGGAGGGGGGTTATGAGGCCTGCAGACACCCTCTCTCTGATTATCTCCAAGCACTCTTTGCAGACCTTTATAGACCAACCACAACTCCATCAATCATTTGCCCTGCCTTCTTACACTTTAGGCTGCCCCATGTCCCACCTCACCACTGCTGGGCTAATATTACCTAAAGCTGTGTCTGTAGTGGTGTGTACTGAATAAAAAAAAAAAAAAAAAGAAAACAAAGTGATTTCTTCCTCTGAAACTTAGGGGTTTAAAATATACATATTCATAATGTTTAGAGGGCAGAGAATCAGATGTGGTCAAATCAACCTCAGTATTGTTCCTCAAATTATATATTTTTTTCCCTGACATTGGATCGATGGAGCCGCCGAAACAAGGTATAAGGCAACGGCATTTGGAAAGAGAATTCAGAATCTGTGTTTAAACATGTTTTCTGCTCTAAAGGGAGAGATGTCTGACTAAGAAAGTGTTTATAGAGATCATTTGTGGTCAGTGGAGAAGTCGTGCAGTACTAGAAATGTCATGCAGTTGCATCAGCCTTAGTAAACATTAATTATGAGTCCATCTTTGTTTACTCATCCCTACACCCCTCACTGGCAGCTGTGCATATTTGCCAAGAGGATTGGATCTCCATGTCTCTATATTTTGGTGATGTGCCTATACTATCGACCCCGTGTGTTTGAGGAAACACGTTGTTATTAATTGCTAAACAGGTCAGCACCGTGAGGGACGACATTAAATAATGGGATAGCAAATGAAGAATAGCTTTTTCAGAGAAACTACATGGGAAAACATATTTTACTGTTCACTCTTGGATTTCCAGTATACAAAGTTTTGCCCTGGTCACCTGCCTTTTGTTGTAGACATGTGTCTGGCTTGCTCACACCCGCAAACCCCCCCCCCCACACACACACACACACACACCGCCCCGCCGCACAGCTGACCTTGTGCAGCCTTTCCAGGCCAAAGACTTGATGAGTGTTTTTTTAGCCCATCCCCCAACATCCCTCGGCATGTGCGCTGCACATCCGCTCTGTCATTAAACCCTCCACCCATGGCTTTAGGACCTAACCATATGGTGCAGCTAGTGGAGTGTTGCAAGACAGGCTTGGCTTTGGTCATAATCTGATGAATCTTTCTCAGAAAAGAGGTTTTCTATGATGACATCACAACCAATCATCTGGAAAAGAGTGTGCACTGGTGTGTTTGTATGTTCATGCATGCATGTGTGCCTCTTGCATATTTTGTGCGTCATGCATGTATGTCGGCTCTCAGAACGTATTAAGAGGTGACAAATTAAGAAGCATGACAGAAATCCTCCAGAGACGCACAAGTTAGGTGCTGCAGGACTAAATTTACGCTAAATATTCCTGTGGGTGAATTGTAAAGCACAACATCTTTTATTAGAATAATAATAAAAAAAACTTTCTTCAACACTTTTTTCTTTATTGTTCCTGTCATTTTCTTTCTCAAGACTTATATTACAAAGTCAAATGCCTTGAAGAACATATGAAACTGTTTAAGACCTCTGGTACCTTGTGCAAGATGAAAGGTTGCCCTTGGAGTCGTTAGAGGCATGTTCAATAGCAGCACGAACAATAGTTGCCAGTTTCACAGTTAAGACATGACCAGTTGTCTGGCAACATGTTTAGTATGCAGCAAGCAGAGCGTATCGCACACAAAGATGGAAGAGATTTTCTGTGGCTCACACAATCCGAAAAGAAGCTATCAATTCCCTGACATAAGAGTGAATGGATATGGTTGATGTCCAGGTGATGTTATCGCCTTCCACACACTAAATCCATGAAGGGAGGAAAGACAGTGAGGTCCATGCTTGTATGGCCTGAGAGAAAACAGTGTAAATGAAAAGCATGAGCTTTGTGGAGTTATCGCGGGTCATGGACATGTGTATGTGTGTGTGTTATAGAGGGAACGAGAGACAGACAGAGAGAGACAGGGAGAGAGAGTTCATGGAGTTCGTTATATAATGCTGCTGAACCAGTTTATGTAGTGTACGGTAGGTCACATTGTGACATCTCTGGCCTGACAGATGTGCTTATTGTGAAAATAAAGCCTGTTCAAATTTGGTAAATCTGGTATTTTATAGGCCATACAGTGTTGGGTTATCCAGTTCCTGTCGGGTCATGTCGGGTTATCGCCGGAGCAGTGTTTTTTCAATATTATTACTCTGTTTGTAGTGACCTACTGACCCCGAAAGGCAAAAATCCAAATGTGGTCACAAACCATAAGCTCATTTCCCCTTGGAAATTTGACTGAGTGTAATATCAGAGGCGGCTTAAGGGCAGAGAAATTTCCCTGCATAATTTGAAACGTGTACAATTAATCCAGATTCCACCATGCTGCATTGCTAAATGAAACATTAATCTATGAAAATATCTTTGCTCTCCTGTGAGTTTGTAAGTTTACAAAGCTGCCTCTTGCAAAGTTCACAGAGTCCATCCACACATAAAAAAACATACTAGCATTTACTCTAATAGGCCTAGAGGCCTCTTGACTTTCTCATTTAGCTGTTTTGTGTATGTCAGAGGAAGGGGCAAGGGGGGAACACGGGGCCTTAAACAGTAATTTCACCAGAGTGAAGTGTATTGCAGATGGGAATTATTAATTTGTATCTGCTTTGCCTCAGTTCTACCACTTAGCGAAGAGGGGAAAAGTGTCATTCTATTCAATTTTTGTGTTTCTGAAGTCTCTGGTCTCGAGCACAGCCTGGTCCAGGGTCGCGAGTGTTAAATGTCAAGCCTTGTACTGAGCTGTCAAAGAACAGAATAGGCCCGGGATGATTGATGACTGGAGAGCCTGAAACCAAAACCTCCCAATTGCAAATGCTACCTTGCGTCAGTCTTCTTACCCCCCCTGCTTTCTTTCTCACTTCTGATAGTTGCTTACTATAGGGCCGGGGCAGCTCCCACATGCACATTCACCCACAGTCACAGAACTATGCCTCAACATACCAGCATCAGTAAAAAGAAAAAAAAAGAAAAAAAGTCTTCTCTGCACACAGCCAGGAGTTGTTTTGTATGTATGTGGGTAAATCTCTTCCAAAGTATTTGAGCATTTAATCCCACTAAAAGAAAAAAAAAATTGAACCACAGATTTCATTTTGGTATATTTTGCTTTTTTGACTCCGGCTGTGACATTTGTAGTGGGAGCGTTATTGGGTAGTCAGAAATCCAGAGGATTGCGAAGTAAGTTAAGACGATAAGTGAATAACTGGAGTTCCAGGCTGTGATGACAAGATTATTAATGGCTCAGGCTGGATCGTACTTAGCCCCCATGCATATTCAGTGGAACCATACAGATGGGCTCCTGGCTGTGAAAAGTTTTCTGCTGTCTGCTATAGGTCAATTAGTCCACAGTTCAACGTCTCAATTTTTGTCCGTCAATCCCTCTAAAAATCAACATAAAAAAAGTCCAGATAAATCACCTTAGTAGCACAAATTTATAATAATATGAATCTAACACAATATTATAAGTGATTAATATAGTCACATTTTTACATTAGGTGCCATTTAAATTGAAAATTATGCTTGTAAGCCTTGTTCCCTCCAATCTTTAAAGAGATTTAATAAAACATAGATTGAAATAAGTCATAAGACAAATCATGTGCTTTAAATGTTGAGGATTCCCTCAGGGTGCACATGTGTTCAATGTAATTATTGTATATTGATGGCCCATGGAATCTAATACGGCGAAAATATTTATGCCCGCTAGCCTGTGACAGCTTTAACAAGGAGCACTTCTGATGAAGATATCTCCGCTGAACACAGAAATGATCAAAGACTGTCATAGCACTACAATAGTTCCATTTGTCTGCCTTGGCAGGGACATACATCCTGCTTACCGGATGGTTAATCAGAGACTCCCTCTATCATCTTCATCAGGATTGCCTGTGGTTTCGGAGAATGCGTAAAAACGTGCTCACATTTCTTTATCTGCCTTTCTCCCACCGCCACTCACTTGTCCCCCCCAGATGCTATCTCGCCTCAAAGCGCTGTCCGTTTAGCAGATCAACGAATTATCTTTTTTCAGCCCCCTCAAAGTGCTAATTTCAATTCATCACATCACTTTATTTATTTCTTTGAGCGTAAAAGTGTAAAGCTGGCGATTGCCGGCGTGGCAATTGTTGTTGTTGAGGCATATGATACTCCTACACATGTCAGTCTGAAGTCCCCCTATTAAAGCAAGCATCATTTCACTCACCTGAAGCGGAGAGCAAAGAGGCTGTGAAATCACAGCGTCAGAGCGGCTCAACACCTGCCAATCTGACCTGCAGTGACAGGCCATGCTCCTCTTGCCCACATTAATAACATAGATAAACATAAAGCTAAATACCAGGCCATGCTCTGTTAACTTTTATGTGGTTAAGAATGATTGGCTTTTTGCTTCACTACACCAGAGGGATCAAAAGTACCCGGGAAGGATATCAGAGTGTTGGTCTCCCAATAGAAATCCCACTCCGTTCCTTTTACTGGCCATGCATATATAATTATCAGTGTTCTCTCTCAGCGCTACCTGCAACCTCTGTGGAGGTATCACACACGATATTGTGTGATATGTACTAAGTGCTTTTGGCAAGGGGCTGCAGTGGGACTGTTTGACTATGTATGCACAATGTATATAAATGAGTTCGAGGACATACTATAGCTTTGTAATGTATTATTAAGACCTGCCCCTTTTTTTAATGACACTGAAGCATACCAGAATAACTATTGCAGATTTTACCATAACACTGTCCGCATAGCCTTTTAAATGTTATGTTGAGTATTATATTATTTTTCACTAGATTTTTGTTCTCAAAATATTAATAATTCTTTTTCTAGATTTAGACTTTGGTGTATGATATGAAATAAAACGAGTATGATATAGTTCTAAAATAAATAGTTGGTAATTGTTTCATTGGATTTTAATGGTTAAATATTTGGCAGTTCAGTTAATGCACCATGATTTGTTTGGTCCCACCAAAGAACCATATTTCACATCTTGACATTTAAAAGGGTGGAATTGCAGGTCGTTAAGGAGCAGCGGGTGCGGGCAGACGTCTGCAACTGTTTGTTTACCATACCGCTCATTGGTGTCAGACTTCCTGACATTCTTGTACCTTATCTCCACTACTCTGAAGTCCGCAAACTGGTGCCAGTGAACAAGGGGGATGTGTGTGGGGTCTGATTCCATGGCATACTGCATTGCGCTCTCTCACCGGGACTGAGTCCAAAAGAGCCAGGCTTGTGCTTTTGAGGAGTCGGGGTCAGGAGAGATTAACCCATGTGATCCGGCAGCGCTGGGAGAAATTTGACTGAGTGTGGAGCAGAGGTGCTGCAGAGGGCAGTGCAGGCCGGAACAGGTTCAGCCCCTGCTTGCTTATCTCTGGGCCCCACTGTCGACAAAACTCCTTTGGTCAAAGAGTGCTGAGAGTGGTGTAAAAAACGTGTTTACAATTCGAGGAGGTCAAGGACTTGAGGACAGATAACTATTAACAGAATAATGCCACAGTCACTCAATAGACGGGATGGCATTAGAGTGAGGGTAAAAATAATCTCAGAAGATTATAACACTTCATAATAACAGTTAAATTATTACCTTAAAAAATTACATAATAAAAAGATTAATTTAAAAGTGAAATATATATGATAATGACATAACTTAATATTTCAAATTATGAGCAACTTAAAGGCATTAATTTACAGACCAGAACAAAATACATAAATCATGGCACGATGGTGATAGTACACCTGTTTCAGAGATAATATATTGAACTAACCCACTCAGAACAGTATGTATAAGATGCCACGGGCTTGCCAGTGTGTAATGGTTTCCTTGCCGACTCATTCTTCATCATTTTACTGTATTTAAATATAGACTCAAAGGCACATGTGAGCCAGCTGGCAAGGGTGATAATCTCCAGACCTTGAAGTTTTCCTCCAAACGCATGAAGGATCTATTACACATGCCTGAGTAAATAGGTGACAAAAACACAGTGGAGTACTTCGCCCTATGGATCGACGGGGCAGCTGCGGCGGTTGTCGGTCACAACGATGAATAGTGTCACACTTCTTTGAGGTCTCTGCGTCACGTAAAGGCCTGTGTGATCAGACCAACTCGGATCCCTCTGTATCCATGCAGAATAACATCAGTGACAGGTGGCCTGCCACTTTAGTGTGAATTGCTTCCCTGTAACAAACTCACCGAGGAAATAAACAGGAGCGAGTGGAGGAAAATTTCATTTCTTGTTCAAATTCTTCTTACGTTACCCTGCAGGATTAGAGCACAGTAAAAAATGCGGTACAAGCCAGTGAGGACTGATGTAATTGTACTGTGTGTTTCCAATGGCTGACAGCTACAACTGACATCTCCCCTAAAGGTTTGGTGACCTCCATTCTTGCCCAAACCTGTCTAAACATACTATCTTCACTTTGTTCCAGGGGTTAGCAATGTGAAGCAGCTGTTTTCCTGTATATGAGTTCAGTTTGAGCTTCACCCTGCAACAGCCAGCCCCCCCCTCCCCCATTTTCTGTCTCACACACAAACAGATACAAACACACAAAAACACACTTTCTGCCTTTCTCACACACTCCTCTCTATTAAGAGGCTGTTTCTTCCCATGCACTGCAGCGATGGCCTTCGAGAGCAATTATTGCCTCAAGTCAAACATCATTATGACTTGATCGATGAAGACAATGTAGATAAATGCAAAAGAGTGAATTGTGGACACAGAGCTGATGATTTGAGTTAAAATGTGCAGGCAACCACAATGGTTGGTTTTATTTTTCTGCCTTTCTATTTATACAAATGTCTGATTTTAATTTTAAAATTCATGTTTAAGATTCCTATTTTCTTCCCATGTCTGTAAATGTTTTTATAGTAGCAACTCACTGTTGTTATTTTCCAAGAACAGCATTTTTTTTCTCTCAGATATCCATGTGAAAAGATTTGCTCCATGCTGTTTATGTTTCATACAGTGCCGTCCTTACTTTTTTGTTGCAATCCAGCATGAATTCATATTAAATGTGACTGCATCCATCAGCACCTCCCTGGCAGCGCAGTTGTCTGGCTCTTGGTGTTTAATCTATTAAAGTGCACCCTTGCCTTTTTCCATGACATTGAGAATCTGAAAACTGGCTTTGAGCTGACATCATGTTTGAGGTTCAGACTCCCATCGACACGGGCATACTCATATCTCCTTGTCTTATTGATGCCATGACTTTAAGTTTATGGAGCTGATTTTTTTCTTTTAGTTACATAATCCTCTTCCATTAAAATAATACTGCAGTTGTTTTGCAGTGAAACAGTAAGAGACATTGAACGAGCCCATAATGTTCATGTAACTAATTAGAGGAATGTAAGGGCTTGTAATGAACCCATAATCAAGATACTTTTGTATCTTGTATTTATTCAGTTGGATGAACTTGTGTTGATCAGCGACATAGTCAAAATAAATATGGTCAGAAAATCCTGATCCATTGGTGATCAGGCTGTTGGATGTAAATGATACAATGAAGTAAGAGAGAAAGAAAATACATGGTTGTTTTGCTTGGACGCAATTAGGCACGGGACGATATGAAAATGTATCATCATCATTATCTTGGACAGAATAACTGCAATTAACAATATTATACTGGCAATCATAAAAAATATGCGTAAAACCTTTAAAATGGTACTAGAACGTACTTTAATGACCATGACCTTACATTTTTGTGAAGACAGAATATTGTGCTGATGGAGATTGGAGTGCAAGCTGGAAACGTTGAATACATTTCCACACGATTTAACTTTTTTTGTGGGGGGCACCATGGGCCAGCCGTGTCATCAGTCATGGTGACAGGTTTAGGATTTTTGCAGTGACTGGAAGGATGCGGGCTCCACCCTTGCGGCAAATCAGCTAGTTAGCGAGCTGGACAGTTTTTTCAAGTCATTCATGTGAAGATATTTACGATTATCCCAATAATGGAAATTCATCATGATCAACTTTTCTTTCTTGAGATTTCTATATCGAGATCTGCAGTAATATCTTTTATTGTCACATCCCTACAAATAATACTACAATTCCCACTGGCATATAGCCTCAAGCCAACCCTGCATATGCCTATAAGTTCCTTTGTTATACATTTTCTAAACATGGATAGTTTTTTTTTATAGTAACAAATCTTCATTACTGTATGTTGGGCCAGTTTGGGCACAAAATCACAGCAATGACTGCTTATCAACAAGGGTGTCACCAAAATCAAGATGAAGTGGAATGTGGCACATTGTGTGTTTACGTAATAGTGTAGAGAGAACTGGAAGGAAAGGGAAGTGAAAATCCTCCTGACGTTATTTTACATTCAAAGTCTTTGTACTGGCGTGAGCAGAAAAAAAAGGAACAACTGCCAGTGACGTGATTGGCCTAGGCAATGCTGTAACAAGGAGAGAAAAGAAAGCGGCAGTAGCTGGTACTTTAAAGTGTCAGAGTCTTTGTAGCAATGACTAGTTTATGATGCTGATGTCAAGCATCACACTCAATGAGGCCTTTGTCCCAGGCTGAGACCAGGGCAGTGGGAAAACTGCCCACTCTTAGTCGGCAGGCCCATCCATCTTTCCATGAGGCCTTGCCGTCCCCTTTGCACCAAAACTCTTGTGTATTAAAGATCTCTTGGGTTAATGCGCTGGAAAATTGGCTTGCATTTTTATTGGTGGAGGCCAGCTAAATGAAAGAAAAACAACTCATGGAGGGTAGGAGAGGACGAGAAAAATATCTGGAGGACTGATTGTGGAGGGCAGGCCCTCAAGACTTGTTTCCTGTGACTTCGGTGAAAGAGAAACCCTGTGTCTGACACACCAGAGATGATATTGTGCTCGGGCTGAGTGTAGCTCCGTCCATTTATCATTACCGTCATAACCAGCGGTCGCTACTGCTGAAATATTGACCCGGTCATGATGTCTGTAATAGGACATTAGAGATAAATCTGAAGGGGACACCAGTGACGATAGAAACCTAGAAGTAATATTCCATTTTTGTCCTGTTTCACCTTTACAATCAGATATCACATCTCATATAAAATTAATTCAGAACATTTTTTTGGTACACTTTTCAATGTTATAAAAATATAAAAAAAAATCTGTGCCAGCTAACTCATCTGTTTCCCTCCAATAACATGTTTACCTCTGGGGGTTTTATTGACACATACAGACCGCTTGTGTCACCTACTGCCTCTCACTCGTTTTGATGAAGGCGCTTAAGTCAAACCTCAGCACGGAACACATCAGACCGATCAATGAGCGCGGAGTGACTGACCTACTGGACACATTTATGGGTGTGGGAGGCTAATTAGGAACCACTTCCCAGGCTTGGAAAGACAAGCCCACAGAACAGCTGCTGGTCAGCACTGGACTCCTATCCATGGGTCAAATAGGTGGCAGCTCGTCACAGACAGTGACACAGCTATAGGTCTAGAGAGGCCAATTTACTTAATGGCTAGCCCTGGGGCTGGGGACTCCCAGTATTTCTTTACTTGGACACTTGTAGATGACAGTGCAAGAGCCAAAACGATCCACTTTATCACAGCCGGTCTCATAGGAGAGCCGTGACCAGAGCCATTTTACAGGAGAGTCCTTTGTCTTTCAAAGTGAATTTAATGAAGTGAAGTGGTGAAAGTTGTGATGGTAAGTTATCTCAAAACTGTTTATGTTGAGATTTAATGCTACATTAACTATCATAATGTGTTAATGTGCTGCAATCGTTCAAGGCAAACAACAGATTTAATTTTTTTTCGGTGGTGTGAGGACTTTATCTCGCCGAAAGTAGCTCCAGAGGGCTTCATGTCAAACACGGTCATTGACATCACCACTCTTAACTGTAGCGTTTCCTTTTTTTTTTCTTTTTTTTTTTTTCACGATCATGCCCCTGAGGGTCAAAATACTTTAGTCTCAGGCGTCTCTTAACACACAGATGTTACTGTAACACAGACAGGAAATCATGGCCAAACATCACCTTTGACCCCACATGTCAGCTGATCCACCATCACCTCTTTTGAAATAGACTCTCAACTTCTATAAATTACCAGATTTTCCCACCATGTCCCTCCATTCACGTTGTCTGGCTCCAGCCATTTTCCACTGCAGACCCTGCGGTCAACTAATAGTGATTGCACAGTTGCTGAAAATCTGTCCCCTTGGGTTCAGAGAGGTCAAAGGGCTCACACCAGGGTCACAGCCTGTCTTTATGTCTCTTCCCACCAAAGGCTTTGTGATGAATAGAGAGCCCCAGGAAACAAAAGCTTTCAGCAAAGACAAGCAACTTTGCTCAATACATCAGCACCTCCACTCACTGCCGCCCTCCCTGGTAAAAACACACTTTCTAACTGAGATAATGTGCAATTGAGGGGGGAGCGAAAGCCCACAAGGACGTTTTAAGCAAGCAAAGATGTGTAGTGAAAACAGAAGAAACCTAACGTTTAATATTCAGTCCACATGCAGAAAACGGAAGGGAAGGAAACAAAACACATGCATGCAACAGCATAACTGCACTGAAGGCCAATCTGCTTTTATTATTAAAAACAACCTTTCAAATGCACACGTATACTGTATTTCTATTCATATCTATGAAGATACATATTTTACATTAACATAGCATTCCAGCTAAATTACACACAACCTCCTTTTCTTTCCAGACAATGTTGCAATTCCATGACAGCGTTTTTCTACAGCTCTATTAGGAGCCTCTAGTTCGAGCTGCTGGAACACCTTTTCTTCCTCGGCTTGTTTTCCCTATCATTGCATTTGACCCTTGTAAAACTGTATCAGCAAACTAATAACCAGACTGGCCTCTAATCTGCTGCCTTTGTTCCCTTCTCCTCTTATAATGTGTTGCAGATTCCAGAGTTTGAAACTGGCAGGGAGATTTTCAGCAAATGACATCTGGTTAAAGGTCAGATTCGGGGGGCCCAGTGGGTGAAAGGTTGAATAACTCCAAGGAAGGTAGTGACCGCGTCTTTGGGGAGACATTGTAGACCTTGTTTTTGGCAAATCCTTATTCTACGACCCATCTCATCATTTAAAAATCTCAAATAAAAACATTTTGTACTTTTGATTGTCTGAGTGTTTGGAGAAGATAAATAAATAATAAATAATTTGTATCATTAACTTAACTAAAATCAAACAAATTAGAAAGGTTTTGGTCTCTGGTTATATAGAACTGGTTGGTCAATTCATGTTTTGTTTTTTTTGGTAAATGTGTTTTCTTCACTTTGATTTACTGTTTTTAACCAAGCTTTAGAAATAAGTGAGGTAAAAGTTTACAGAGGGGATCCGAGTCCCTGAGTTCAAACTGCAGGTGTGTAAAATGGAACATGCACTTTTCTTCTAAATTAGGCATTCAGGGCATGGAGAGAGCGGTGGGGAAATTAGTGGAATAACTGGTTGATTCTAACCAGATGATTGCTTCAGTTGGACACCAGAGAGTTTTCATTAGGTCTCTAATTTACAAGCCTCCCTCTGCATTCCAGCCCATGGAACAACTGCCCCAGGTCTTAAAGACCTCCTTTAGCCTTTGCCCTCTGCAAAAGTTGTTGCCAAAGCCTGTGCACTTTAAATTTACAAATTACATTATGGAGTGTTGTCCAACCTTCCAGTGTTGTTGGAAGAATTGATGTTCAGACATTAACTTTATGTAGCGCTATTATGCATTATTATTTGATATTATGATATATGTTAATATGATAATCATCAGGTGTCAGTAAGAAAGCAGTGACTGTTATGTATCCACGACATCATGAAGCCATTAAACCTCTGCTACAGGAATTTACTGCAGAGGTAATCTATATACTTTTGATCTCTTTCTCCTCAAAATATATTCAGGGCACTGGGATTTAATCTATATTCATTTTATTTCATTTTGAGAGTTTGATAATCAACATTCGAATGGCACTAGCATATTTTCAGTCATAAAATTCAGACTGAATTTTGAGAAAATCGGCAAAAGAAATGCAACTTAATGTGCACTTCTTATCTACTACTGTTATGTTGATAAACATGTTGGTTTATCAAGAGAATCACCAGGGACCAGTTATATAAACAATGCATATGCACAAAAACCATGTGCATTCATACCCGAATGTGCATAACCTCACTCTAATGTCAGACCTGGTATTCACATGTTCTTCAATAGATACCTGTGGGGGAAATGACAAGTTGGATATGAAACATGTGGTGAAAGTGGTGGTTTACAAAATAGTTAAAATTTATAAAACCTGATCAGAGGTATGCACAGCTTTATAAATCTGAAAAAAATAATGCATATGCGTATTTGTGTCTTTGTGTAGATTCACAACTAAAACTGTGTGTTTGCACAGAGTTTTATGCATCTGGCCCCGGGTGGCGCTAATTTTCCAGTTGGGTGCATTTAACCATTACAGAAGAGGAGAGCGCAACAAGTTGATGTGATTCAATGAGCGCAAGTGAAACCTTAAGAGGGGGGAAACAAATATGTACGGAGGGAATCTGTTTGTCTGTTTCATGCATTAGTTTTAACGTCTGCTCATCGATGTTTAAGCCCGATGCTTTATCTACCTAGAATCTGTTTCCATTGCATTTCCATTTCGGTAAAAGTTAATTTAACATAGGTTAGGGAACAGTAGAGTACTGCTAAAGATAATAGAATCTCTAGAAACTACTGTATTAGTCATCTGTTACATACTGTACCTTTTATAATGATTACATTTAGTTGACCCTATTGATGATCCAAAAGTGTGGTTATTTTTTAGAGATTTGTCATTGTTCACAAAATAATTATACTGACAAACATCATCCAAGCAAGAGAAGTCTGGAAAACTAGACTAAAAAAACTAAACAGTGATTGAAAGGCTTTAAATACAAAACACAGATTTCTATCATGGGGTGAACTATTAGAAATACATTTTCTCTCACCCTGTTCATCCCATAAAATAATCAAGCAATATCATTTACATTTAATTTATAATGGAGGATACTGATTATTTAACCTAAGGTTGTGATCTTACCCAGCAGTGCCTTGCACGCGGCAGTCACAGGTGAACATGTTATGTTATATATGTTATATTTATAGACCCTTCTACCAAAAATTTGAGGACCTGCTGTCTGCTTCTTCCAAGGGCACACAGACTGTTTCCTCCAACATGAGCACCACCCCGGGTTGCTCTAACGGCTGATGACATATAAACCTTCAGCCACTCTTCAGGGTATTTTTCACCTTAAAAGTTTGCTTTGATAAATGAACTTCTGTGCGCTGTGCTGAAGGAGAGATCCATACAGTACAAGCTTGTACAGACACACATAAACGCCCCATTGTTAGGCTGTAAAGGCCTCATTAAACATTATGTGTTTGTAATGATTTTTATTTGCTGCTAAAAAACAATAATTCCATTTTGTAAAAACCGACTCGTACTGGCAGCGTACAGTGGCAATCTGGTTTGGCACAACAGATTACAAATGTTTACACCAAAAGCCTTGGCTTGATATGGAATTTACTTGATCCAGATAGTTTAGTATAGACTCTACGGCTTTCAAATTCCTCATAAGCAAATATCTAAAATGAGCCACAGTTTTGCTGGCTTGCTGCTGCTTGCTGCTGCTGGTGTTTGTAAACACTGGGATGGATGCGGGCGGACCATGTGCCTCCGCTAATGATGTTGTAGGAAGGGAGGGAACACTATGGGAGGCCCCATGCCGCTGCTTAACTCTCGCTTAGCTGCCAGGTCATGTGTGATTAAGAGGTTTGTGTTACCTGGAGCCCTGCTGAGGAACTTTCCCCTGGAGGGGAGTTTGTCCCATCCACCTAATCTGAAGAGGCCACGAATGGATACAGCACCATTTACCGGTAGTTTTATCACTATTCTTCCCAGGGGAACTCTCTCAGGCTTCATATTCAATTTAGTAAGCAGGCAGGAGCTTACTCACCAGAAGAATTAGATTAAATGCTGGTTATATGTTACAGCTAAATTATATGTTACAGAAAAAAAGTGAGTGTATGTTTCACTTTGGGACAAGAAAAAAAAAAAACCTCTGCGTGCAACGAAATTGAAATTGTACTGGAGTGACAAATCAGGACAATATGAAGACTGTAAATTAAAAGCTACCAAAATTAATTGAAATTGACAGACACATTAACCATGTACAGTAATTACTACCTCAGTGATCCATTTATAAAAATGTCAATAGGTTTCAAATGAACATTCAGAAAATGCTCGTCCACTGTTTTTTTTTTTTTTTTTTATTGACCAAGGATAATAAATAGTCTTCAAATTGTCCCTGAAATTGTGTCCAACAGCGATTACAACTGGCATCACGCTGTGTTTGTGTGCAATGGAGCAGGGGTGGAGATGAGCGGGGGGTCGTGATGGTGGAGAGGGGATAGAGCTGAGACAGTAGTGGGTTAGGAGGTGGCACGGAGGACAAAGAAGAAGTATCACAGAGGGAGAAGTGTAAGCATGACCATGCTCCTGTCCTTGTTTGTGAAGTGATGAATGAGAGGGCTGCGCGGCGCTGGAGGCACTCTGGTATTTGAGAGTTGTCTTCAAAGGCGCCATCCATGATCCAAGGGTAGGACGACGTTATTCAACAGCCCAGGGACCTACTGTCACTTTCACAATAGTTGTAAGTCATTAATGCTCTCCGATACTGTAAAATGTTTGTTTAAAGGGTTTTTATTAGTAGATTTTGTAAACGTAGCAGCAACACAGTTTCCTATCAAAACGCAAGTTCTTAACTAATGTATAAAATACATCTGCATTTAGATTAAGGCTATCACCATATCAGATTTTAATAGCATGATTATTTTGGCCAGACAAATTCACAATAACGATATTATCGCGATATCAGTAGAAATTTTGAAAAGATTGCTAGCGAGCTAGTGAGGTGGAGAGTCTGTAACCATAACTTTTAAAAAAGTGTACAGAAAGAACAATTGCCCTCAATTACTGGTGAAAAGGCAGTCTGATTAATTCATGAATAAAAACTGCACAAGACCTCACATCTTCACTGGATTACTCACACGATATTATCATATGCGTATTATTAACAGAATATCAATATTTCGATTTTTGATATCACGATTATCATAAATATCACAATACCCCTAATTTGGATGTTCCTCATTAATTTGAGCATGTACCTGTAATTTATATGGTTTCAAAATTGCAGATTGCCCCTTTATAAAACCCAGTGCCATCTCATCCTTGACTTAATTTCACTGAATAAAAAAAGAAATTAAAATAATCCTAATTAAATGTTTTCAGATTCTAAGCGGACGCCAAACGACATGTTTCGCAAATTGCTTTTTTAAGCCTTTCACTAACGGCTGCAAATTCTTAACTTTTATTGTTCGGCTTAAGTTGCAATGAATTGGTTGAGTGTAACAATGTCAAAGGAATAAAATTTAATGATGACTCCAGCCCCCTGAGCCAGACCACCTCCGCTTGTGCCAAAGTGGTCGTGGTTCAAATGGAGAGCACCGAGGAGACAACTGATATTGTCAGCATGTTGAGCTGTTGCAGTGTTTTGAGTGGGAGAGACAGAACCAGGGGAGCCGCAAACAGGACAGGGCCACGAGTTCCGCCAGCTGCACCCTGTCTTTGAGGAGGGGATGGAGAGCTTCTCATTGAGGTTGGCAAATGCTGGCTCATAAACTTTCCCCTGTCTCTCCCTTTGATTTTCCTTGGACATCTGCCTGGCCCTCCCATCAGGAATGTGCAGCAGCTGTTTGCTGCAAGTGTCTTCGCCGTGTGAACTCGGGCTTGTGCACGGGTCCTGGCTTAATGAATTGAGCCAATTCAAACTGGGTCGCCTGGGACACTGGGCCCTGGTGCATAACTCTTCTCTGGGAGATGACAAGCAAGCTCAGAGACAGAGGCTGGGAAATGTATATTATAGAGGTTAACCATTTGCCCTCGTACTGTAATTGGCTTAGATTGTCTAGCAACCGGATTTGCAGGGGCAGAACCTGCGCCATGCTGCAGTGCAAAAGTTCAGCTGCAGCCAACGCCGATTGTGCGGGCCTGTGTTCGTGTGTGAGAGAGAGAAAGTGTAAACGTACGTCAGACGCATGCACAGACAGCAGATACACAGCGAGAGCACAACAAGGTGTGTGAGGCCGAGAGAGTTTGTTTGATACCGCGTGAAACAGCGGCTTGTTGGTTGTACAGCTGTGCCGGGAAAAGTTTTGAAAGCATGATGGTGTAATTTTCAAGTTACAGTATGTGTTGCCATAAAATAAAACAATATCAATATTTAATCCGCTGAAGCATCATAAGTGATTCGCCTCAGGAGTCAGTTCTTGTGGATGGATTTCATTACAACACGTCCCGTCTCTGGCTGTAATTGAAACTGCTGCGTACGTCTCCTTTCTGCAAACTGATAAAACTTTATGCAGTTTATGTGTGCTTCGGTGCAGAAAAAAAAGGGAATTCCTTTATTCTTTCTAAGCCCAAGAACGGTCCAGACTTTACTCACAATGCTCGCCCAGACTTTAGACGAAGACAGACAAGAGGATTACTGATAATGTGGACGGTCCTCATTCAAGGAGAGCTGGCAAACATGACTGAGTTGACCGACGGGGAGAAGAATCTGATGCTGCTTGTTTGTTTGAACGGGGAGATTAAGGCGAGCGAGAACACAGAATTCAGGGAATTAAACACTACTGAGAGATTGCCATCTTTGTCGTGCCAGTGGGGCCCCTGTCTTTACAGCGGTTGAAGCGTTTGCTTTATTGTAACTGGTAAAAGCTTTCTCTAAAACTGGCTGAAAACTCTTGACTGCTTTGCAGGAAAAAAACGCAAGCATGTAATTATGATATTTAATGAACGGCCGTTTCTGAATACTGATGAGGCTTCCATGTTCATTTGTTTTAGTCTTGTCGCTGTTTTTCCCTTCTCGTGTATTCCTGTCTGACTGGCCACGCAGCGCAGTGAGGGGAACTCCATGAGCCATGATGAGTTGTTTAAAATCTAATCAGAAACTAACAAGTCCCTGGTTATTTGTTTCTGCCTCAATACTTGAGAGTTCCCAGATGTTGTGGAAGGTAGGGAGTCGATTGTTTATACAGCGGCGAATCTCACCCAAACACACACATTCTATCAGCCTTCATGGCTATCTATCAAGGGAGGCACAAGTTACAGTTTTTCTGAAGTCAGGCAGGCACAAAAGCCCTTCAGCAGCAAATTACAACTCCCACCCCACCTGCTGAAGCCAGCGTGCTGGCGGCGCAGTGTTCAGACGGTAACCTGCCTCCGATCGATCGGTTGTTGTTGCAGCTGTGCTCTGGTTGATGGTTTATTTAAGCGGCTCCACATGCTTGTTGAGGGGAAAGCAGCTGAATACATAAAACAGACTCTCAGAACCACTTTGTGGTCCAGCTAAGAGTAAATGGAATAATAAAAACCAAATGGTTTCATCCCATGTTGTAGGCTCATAAATCCAGGAAGTTGCTTCTTTCCTTTATGATCCAACACATGTAGCATGTTAGGTTTTGTGGGATGAGTACTGACTTTAAGACAGCGTGTCTGTTCAACTGGATGAGCATCTAAAGTGGATCCAGTTCGCGGTCACTGTTTCGTCTGCATTAAACTACTTACTGCATTTAATTTTAAAGAATCCCCGTTAAGACAATGAAGTGACACAAACAGATGTGCTTCAGCTGATAGAATTCAAAACAGTGTCATAAATTACAGTAACTATCTCAGCAATCTGTATTTAAATAGTTTTGACTGTTAAACACACAGAATCAGCCATAAGAATGTCAACTTATATAAGGGGACTGTTCTAGCGATGTCCATGTTCAGCCCTGAGTGATTTAAGTCCTCTGTTTAGTCAGCTAGGCTTCAAGGTCAAGCCTTGACTCTCTTCAGAGGAGTCAGTGACATCCCCTCTCCATTCACACTGTTTCCTTCCCTTCAGCCAGAGGGGAGGATGTATCTCCAACTTCCTGCTGCCATACACACAGACAGGAAATTAGTAATTTGCTGTGCTATGCCTGACATTTCAAGTGTTCAAAGTTACATGCTGCAGGACAGTAAGAGTTGCTTTTTCTTCAGTGCTCACTATCAGCTTTTTTATTATTTTTTTTACAGAGACACAAATATAAGGGAGAAATGTTTGAATAAAGGTTTAGGGGGATCGACTGTAAGATTTCAGTCACTGCTGATCATTAGAAATCAGTGGATCCCCTTTGAAAAAAGTGATTCTTAGTTTCACCTCTCATCCAAGAGGCTTCTTCAGTTCTGATTTTTAGTTACGGCACTATTGCAGCTACATATCTGACAGTAATTGATGTTGTAGATAGGGCCGATATGAAGCATTACTGCTGCTCCGCTTATCAACCTGTCAAAAACCTTTGTCAACAATTGATGACAGCCTGTTCCTGTGAAGATTTAAAGACACAGCTTTCCACCTCCTCATGTCTTATCAACGCAGATTAACTTGTGCAGTGAGTTGATAGTGTTAAGTGTAAAAAAGAATTTTATTTATTTTATTCTTAATTTTTTCAGCATCAAAGAAAGATAGAAGAAAAAAAACAGCACAGCAACAGCACTTTCAACACTTGGATGGACATAACTAAGTTTTCTGGTCAGTTTCATAAAATCAAACTGCAATTTTTAAATAGGGAAAATACTGTTGCGAAAAACATGGTTAACTGAGAAACGGTAAAAGGTATAAGGATTTAATCAACAATGTTACAAGTAGTTCTTAAGTGTCTTAGAAGCATTGCAGTAAAAACATTACAACTCTTAACTGTGGCTTGGATTTATTGCAGTTTGACTTACGAAACTGACCAGAAAACTTAATTTATCAAAATCAAGTTGAATCATCTGTATGTGACAATAATAACGTAGCTCTACAGTGCTGTTACTGTAGGTTAATGAGCTGTTAAAAAAAAAAAAAAAGAACATGCCCTTAGTCAGCAATGTTTAGGAAACATATTGCCACTGTTGCATATTACAGGAGATCTATATAACATGTGGAATTAGACTTACAAAGCTCACACAGGCAAATCTAATTTCAGTTTTTATGGACCCTGAAATTGAATAAAGCCTGGGGAAACCACAACTATATGCTTGTTCATCTCATTCTAAAAGTTGCCATCCATAATGTCAGCAAAGCAGTCGAATGCTTTTGAATCGGATTGTGTATCAAAGTCCCCGGAAATCACCTTCACCTTTCATGTCTGATTACAGTAATGGCATCGTGTGAATGTAAAGCTTTAATTTGATTTTCAGGTAGATTTGAACTCGGGTGAACGCGCCTCGTTATGTGACATCTGGTTGCTTTTACGTGATGTGTGTTAACTGTCATGAGATCGCTTTGATTTACAGGGTATTATGGATAAGAATTGTACTATTTGAACGGAACATTACCAACACATGTGTTAAAAAAGAAATTGCCATCACCATTTCCAAAAACCTGCAAATAAGACGGATTTCATAACCTCATGTTGTCAGATGTCGAGCAGCACCGGTTGACTTTTGTGGCCCGTGGAGGCGACACAGGTGAGCCTCAGAAAATATAAAACAGCCACTCTGATATTGTGGATATTTCTGTAAACTCCCAGGGGTCTGAGCTTGCCCCAGAAATGGCTGAGGACTGAAAAATGTTGCAGGAGCAATACTGTTTATGCAGAGCACAGGCGCATTGTACGGGGACGGGGAATATTAAAAAAAACATACAGTTTGGCCCTCTTTTACGCTGAGATATTTTGGCCCAAGTCTCCCTGAGCATGACCTGAAAAACAGTAACCCAGATTCTAATATCCAATTAAAACGATTCAAGAGGAAAAAAAGCCCAGAAATGATAACAGCTGCCGTCATATTTAAACGATGAATCATGCAGCACCACATACATGTTTATTTACATTTACTCAATGTTCAAACGGGGATTAAAGTTGATCATGCACAGAAGTACTTTAGTTCTATTAAAGCGTGTTTTGTTAAGTTTAAAGTGCATTGTACTGAGATAAATCACAGGCTGTACTGTTTTAAAAATGTCCACAAACCTGAGTTATAAGGTCATTAGCTGTAATACAACATGTGGAAAATATCTCAACAAAACTTCAAAAACGGCGTCCTTTCAGCTTCACGGGGGAAGTGCTCCGCAGTCACTCCCATATATAAACAAAGAATGACTCCTCGTGACATTTCAAAGGATTACAAAGCGTTATTATCATGTTGTTTTTATACTGTTTGCTTGAAATGTCAGTTTCTAATCACTTGTGTTGCTCTAAAATTTTAGAAACAAATGTCTAGCATCCATATGGCAGCTTGCAGTCATATGGCGGCTCTCAGCGTTTCTTTTTAAAAGAGTCTTCTTGCTTATGGGGAATTTCAACTGCCGCAAACACTCACATTTTATTCCTCTACCTGTTGAACTGTGCGATAACACTCCCACGTCTGGCACCGGGTCCAATAACTCCATCTGGCACCGAGAAACATTCTTAAAACAATAACTTATCAGTGATTTCCCCGCTAAAGACAATCTAGTCATCTGTTCTGCTCTTTGAGGGAAACTGCGAAACACCCATGAGAAAACTCAGGCCATCAGTTACAGAATTGGTTGCATTTTTTTTTTTTTCCTTACCTGCACCAACAGTACATTTCTGTTTTGACAGGCTCTCTAATTACCTTTGCTATTTATGGTGCACTAACCATCTGCTACTGATTCCTTCATTATCTCAAACACGACGAAATGATTAGGGGCGTCGTTGGAGAGAGTCGTACCTTTGCCAAGGTCTGGCACTTGTCATGACAAATTGTTTACCAAAAGTGGCCAAACAGTCTTAAAAATTATTAAAACTACTACTCACATTATTGCTAAAGTTTTTAGTGAAAGGCAATTCATTTTAGCATCCATATCCTGTTAGTGAGCTCTCAGATTTGAAGGCATTTGTTTTCTTTAGGAGGCTCGCTTAGATTACTAAATGGTTCATACTTACATACAAATTACATAAAAATTATAAAACAAATGATTTTTTAGAGCTAGATTTTGGGCCCAATGTCAATACAGGTCTTAGGAAATAAAAAATCAGATATTAATATATTGGCTGATATCCTATACACATATTGTAAATATAAACACACATTTATTTGCAATGATCCTTTAAATGTGGTTATCAAACATTTCTGACAAAGACACATACGTAATGGTGGCATAATATTTTACTATTTAACAATAAACTTGCACTGAAACTGTCAACTTCACTGGGAATTCAATAATTATAAATTGTAACCCCTCATCTTTTTATGCATTTTGTTCTGTAACTAAGAGGTTTTATATCAGCCCATATTAGATAACAGATAGTTGATACCAACATATCTGGGATAGGCCAATATCAGCCGATAATATCTTGTACTATTAAGTATGTTTCAGCTGGGTTTTACATAGAAAGTGGTTTGTTTCCTCCCGCTGGATGTGTATTACTATACTGTATTACTGTATCTAATTAAGGTCCCTGTGCACTGGACACCATATGCTTGTAAAAACTCATTTGCAGAGGTAAGAAGTGTTTAAAAAAAAATAAAAAAAAGTGAAAATTTGCCATTGGAGGAGTTTGCCATTTGCACATAATTGACAGGTTTGGTTGCCAATATATATATATATAGATTTTTCCGACAAGTCACTGGGTATAAACTGGAACTCACAAAGTGGCAGTACCGGAGCGTGATGCACCCTCAGACACATCTTGTTTTTAAACCGAGAGTTTTAATTCTGTTGTTAAAACACTTAAAATGACTCGTGTTTATGATGATTGTCAAAGAGGGTCACAAAACCAGAAGTTGCAGGATGTTGTTGCACTGTCACAGAGACTCTTTAGAAGAGGTTGCTGCCGGATTATCGCATGCACTAAATGTGTGTAATTTTACGACACCAGAGACCGCAGATTGCCTCTTTCTCGTACCAGCAGTCAACTTTGGTTTCCATTAAACCTCGACTATGGGCTCTCCCTTTAACCACCAACCATAGCTGCTGTGTCATACTTGCTGCAAGGACGATTTGTTGTTGTCAGGACGGCTGTCATTCCTGATAACCCCGATGGATGTGCGTGTAAATTTGCTATATTGATATGTTTTTACTTGGTCCGTTGTTAATTAAATGCTCTTTTAGTAATTTATTAATCAGTACACAATAATTATGAAGTGTTTCCCTGTCTGTTCTTAAATGTGTATATGTGGGCTTGAACTTTCCTCACCCTCTTCTCAATATGCTGTACAATAGAAACAGATTTACCCTTTGCCACAACAGTTAATTTCCACGTCATACTGGGAAACAAATAACACTTCTGCCTTTGTACTGCGTCCAAATATGATCCGCTCAATTATCCTGACATGTTTAAGACCAAATATAAACAGGCCACAAATATCAGAAGAGGTCACGCTGACACCACAGTAAGTACATTGTTACTCATATGGAAATTGACACTGCCAAGCATGACCACCCATCAAACGCTGGTATGAATATTCCTGCCAGCTCTCATTAATGCTTGAGTATTGTGAGCTTTTCAAAAAGTGCTTCTGCATTTTTTTTATTTAATCTCCAGTGAAGAATGGTCGACAGTTGTTTTTAAGTCTTACTGGACACGAACGGCATGTTTGGTCTTTTTCCCAGAGAGGCTATTAGCCATAATTTCACTGTCCCTCTCTGGGCGTTGTTGTCAGTATTCACGTTTGATTAAATCCCTGTGGCATAAGTGACCAGCGACATTGATTTGCTATCCTCCTCGTTGCATTGACTCGCCAAGCCACAAGAGGCTTTTTGAAGGCTGCTGATCCCCAATATATATTTGTAACACATTTGTTTTAATTAAGTGTTCACACAGCATGGAAATTGGATACTTGACTAAATGACTGGAACCAACAGTAATACGACTAATTGCGGTTTACTGTTGCAGCCATTGTGCCTCACAGATCAATATTTAGAGTAGCCGGGTATTGAATTCTTAAAAGTTAAAGGAGTGATCAAATAACTTGGTGAAATTTGATGACAGATTAGTTTTCTACAGTAATCTGCACGGACATCTGTAAGAAGTTTTGATGCCGTGTTTTTTTTTACCATTAGAACATTTTAAAAAACTATAAAAAACTAAATTTTTTAAATTGAAGTGGTTTATCTTTTAAATTAAACAGTAAATGTGCCTTTTTATCTTTAAAATATGTATGTTTGGTTTGACAAAACCCTGCCATTTTTGGATGTCTTGTAGTTGAGCCAAAGCATATGCACAGTCCATGGCAGCGTTTTTAAACTACAAAACCGAATGAAATAAAACACTCAAAGGATTAGAACAATTTAGAAAGCAGACCCCCTTCTTTTCCATTGTGCCTCTACCATGCTGCGGCTATTTCTCTATGCCCAGCATGGGCTCCACTTTGTGGCTTTTAATAACCTACCCCTTCAAGCTTCTACCCCCTGAGACACATTTTTCCCTGCTTTATTTGTGCCGCTCTGTTTCTACCTACCAGCAGCTGCAACGAGGAGCGAGCAGTGGAGGCAAGCAGCAGCAAATTTCTTCCAGTTGCTCAACACGCTAATACTCCCCTTTTCTTTGCAGCTCAAGCATTATATTGCAGTTTCATTGACTGGGAGGTGTTGTGTTGCAGTGGAATCAATAGCTGAGGGGATCCCAGCCCAACGATTAGCTTGTCAGTCAGGCCTCTGTGGTTGAAAGGAGGGGAGGCAGCGTAAATCCCAGAATACCAGGGGCCACCAGCATGGAAAAGCTGGAATGCTGGGAGCCGCCGATTGTGCTGCACCACCTGTTGTAAGAGGCAACATGTGCTGAGTGTATTAACCTTTCTGCTACTGTGGTTTAACCGCTGACTGCTACCACCGGTCCCTCCGTACAGTGCTGAGGACTTTTTTACCACACGAGTAAGAAATGTTGCTGTGATCTAATCAAATTAGCCAGGGCTGTTTTCATACCAACGGTGTGCTCTTGTTTGGATTCAGTGAAACATGAACTCCAGTAAGAAATATTTTCATACACTGACATAATGCGTGATTTGGTTGCTGACCTCCATTAGCTGATTTAGCATCTGGAACTGGAGAATTGAGAACGTGAGATCTCCGTTACAGCTATTCTTCTTGCTGGAGTGTAAAATGTAGATGTTTAAGTACTTCACAGTACACTGTTGACATGTCCTCAAATCAAACTCTGAAAATCACTGATGTACAGAAGGTGAGTACTCAGTGAATTAAATCCAGGTTAAGCATTTGTCTAAATGATGCAACACCAGTGCAACACCACTGCTAATGACAATTTTTTTAAGTTTTGTCTCCACCGTCAGGCTTTAGATACATTTTAAACATGCCTCCTTTGGTGTACTGTATCAGTATTTTCTTTTTTTAGCTTGAAATCTCTTCCCCAGTGTAACGTCCCACTGACAGTAGGCAATTGAGACAGAGCAATTGTAAACTGTTTTTGTTAGAGTCGCATTTAGAGGAAAATTTAGACAAAGTAAATCTTTGACCTTTTTAGAATTATTTGGCTCTCGTCCCGAGGTCGCCACAATGCTCACCATCGATAGAAATCTATGTGATATTAACAGAAGGCAACAGACTGCTCGTGATGTTCCTTTAGCCATTATTCCCCATATGTTTCCCTGTGACCTTTTCCCGTGGCTCATTTAGAGGATGCGTAGAATCATGTCTTTAACCATTATGTTATCGGAAACCTGGCCATGATGATGAGCAAGGCTGTGCAGCCATTACTGTCAGAGTTGGATTAGCGAAACGACAACATACAGTATGTACATTACTGGAGGAACTGTGGTACATAGATATTGGAAGGTAATCTTATCACCATGAGGTTGAGTGCAGGCTATTATGATTTTGATATTTGTGTATCACCAAAAAAGATATTTCAAATGAGCTTGTGATCCTTGATCTTCAAACAAGACTTTACTGTATTTTACAATTAATATCTCACTCTATCGGTCTTCTTTAACGAAGATATTTCTCGTGAAAAAAAAACCATTTGATTTAATTGTCCAACATCAGTGTGTGGGATGATTTCTCAATAGTGTTAAGTCTACTATCTGTACACATTTTGTATAGATGTTTGCTCGTGGTTTTCCACACGCTTTCTCTTGTAGTACACTGTCAACAATTACTCGTGGTATTGGTATTCAGTCCTTGCTTGATTGAAATGTTGTGGAGAGATGCATACAGACATAACCCTCTCTAATAATGCAATTCAATCATTATGGAAAACTAAGGGATGGTATCTGAGGCTCTGCACTGTTGATACACATTGTTAAAAATGTCATATTTCACCTGTGTTGTAGAGTCTGTCAGACTACAGTTTCTAGACAGAGGAAACAGAAAGGCCATTTCTTCCTGTAACCAATGGAGGATCACTAACAAGCGTCCCACTGGGGGGCGTGCTCTCATACCAAGACTGGTGATCACTTGATGCCCCTGTCGTCAGACCGGGCTTAGCCAAAGGCAGCTTAAGTTCAGGGCTCGGAGAGAGAACTGTCAACCAAGGGTCACTCGGAGAGAGCCGGGGCATCAAGCTGCAGCACCAGAGGAGGAGTCAAGGGCAGTCATGGACTGTTTGTCTTGAAAGAGGATGGGAGGGGAGTAAAGGGTCACTGCAGAAGGATTGAGACCCCATTAGCAGTGTTACACTTACTTCCACTAGCTTAGCTTCTGACTTAAAGAGCAATTTTCTGGGTGAAAATCTTAATCTTACTCATTTTGCCTCTTGGAAACGGAAATTGGGAAAAAAAATCTTTTGAAAAGAAAATATCTGTGTGCCTGTGTTTGTGTGCAGGTACAGCTCAAGAACAAGAAAAATGTTCTGGACCATCTGGGTCACACCATAAAAAAAAAAAAAAAGCTGCTTTTAAATGCCGGACAGTTATGTAATAAGGAAGTGAGATACCTTGACCCTGCAACAATGCACTGCACAGTAGAAGGTGATAGTGAGACCGGCCATTGGTGAGTCGGTTGTTTTTCTGACACTCTCAGTCTAAATTTAGCTGTTTTTCATCTTGAGCTATGATGGTGTTTTTGCAGACAGAGACTCTGTGTCAGGACATCGAGCTTGCAGGGAAATGAAAGTACCAGGTCCTGTGTAGGCGCTGCTTTGTGCAATGATGAGAGGGGAATATACTGCCAGATTAGGTGCAGGTCCCTCAATTTAAGCAGGAGAATGATGTTTCTGGCTGGTACTCTTGGCACCAGTTGCGTACATTTTCAGTGGCAACATGTCGTTATTTGTTTATATATTTTGTTAAACCAGTTCAACATGATTATGTTAGTATAATTGAAATAGTTAAGTGAAAGCAAACTGTTTTAATTCTGAAGTATAAAATATATCACATTGATGTATTT
>OMLP01040817.1:0-13677 GCA_900302685.1 Spondyliosoma cantharus | reverse complement strand
TTAAAACAGAGTTGCTGAATATCTTCACCGTGGAAGCAGTTTTCCATCATCCAGCATTTGCATTTGGACGACATTTTAATAAATACCCATATACGTGTGGACTTGGCATTAGGTGTTTCAAAGTATATGATATATGTATGTAATGTCATAATTTAATTGTTTACCCTCTTCTAGATAGTCTACGTGGCCCGCAATGCCAAAGACAGTATGGTGTCTTTTTTTTAACTTTGATCGCATGATGATGACCCAGCCAGACCCTGGAGACTGGAACAGCTACTTCCACAGATTCATAGAGGGAAAGGGTGTGTATGAACAATATTAAGTGAGCTTTTTCCATTGGAACAGAGATGCTCAGATTGATGTGTTTTCATGTATTGTTCTGTTGCCTTAGTGGTGTTTGGATCCTGGTATGACCATGTGAACAACTGGTGGAAGAAGACACAGACTTACTCAGAACTCCATTACATGTTCTATGAAGACATGATCGAGGTATGATATTTTGTGGGTTCATTCTATAGAGTCAATTCTCTCCTAGCTGGTATAATACATTGATTATAACAGACTATTGTACTTGCAGGATACTGTACGGGAAATAGACAAACTCTGCTCTTTTCTTGGTTTGTCTCCTTCGGCCGAGGAGAAGAAACAAATCATGTATGGAGCGCAGTTTGACAACATGAAAAAGAATGATATGACCAACTATTCAACGGTCAATACCATGGATTTCAAAATTTCTCCTTTCATGAGACAAGGTAACCAAATGAATAAACTGAATGTGTATGACAAGAAAGGAAAAAACAGACTTTTAGCTAAAATGACTGATTCTCTGCGGTTCTGCAGGGAAGGTCGGTGACTGGAAAAATCATTTCACTGTGGCCCAGAATGAGGAGTTTGAGGAAGACTACAAGAAAAAGATGAAGGACCACACACTTCAGTTCCACACTGAGGTCTGACCAGGACTGAACAGGCTGTGTATATGTTCTGTCCATCATAGCAAGAAAAGAATGTGTAGAAAAACTAGCTAATGATTTATAAACCAAAAATCCTCAAATAAACAAAATATGTGTTGGACCTTAATCATGTCAAGCATATTAGCCTAATGTCTTTTATTCTTTTATTATATTATATATATTATATATTAAGAATGAAATGTGTAATTAAAGAGCAGCTGTGTGAGCACAACAATTGAACTGATCCTCTCAAATGAGACCAAGAAATAAGTGCGATCTGTGAAATGAATCGAAAGGCTTTCTATAATCAATGTTGACTTTTGCCATTATCAATTGTCAGATGTCCTTTGTCCTGTTGGTGCTGTTTGGGTCATTGTTAGACAACACACAGGTACATTTGATAAGGATTTTTGTATTGCAACAGAAACAACCGTGTAATGCATAACAGTTTCCCTCTAGGATTTGTTTAATATTGTGGCTAGCACAAAGGTAGCAGTAGCAGCACCAGCAAACCACACCAAGTGCTACGCTAGCGGGAGTTCGTTAATGTCGCTTCAAGATTAATAAAAGCGTAAATCACCGATAAATGCAGTGAATGTAGATGACAATTAGTTGTTTTTGAGAACGCTGGACGTTGTTACAATGGGTGACATTCAGTCATTACAATGTATGCTACACGGGCAATGTTGTTTTTTAAAAAATCTGTAGACCAAATCACTGTGACTTTGCAATAACAACAGTAACTTCTGGATAAAAAAACTAGCCGAAGATATGTAAAATCAGCAAACTTGTGTATTTCTGTTGCCATTTTCAGCCACAACCGTGACATTTAAAGATATCTGACATTTCTATTCAATAGATAAATTATGTCTCCAGCCTAACATTAGTAAAAGTGTTGTTATTGTAACGTGAGGGTTTGTTGGTGTCGACTTGAGCTGTCTCTTGACAAAAAGAGACAGCAGGACGGAGACAGATAACTTCCCGAGCCGTGCTTTACTGTTTTCTATGCACGGGCAGCATCACAACACAACACCTCCTGGCGCTCACTCACATGTTGCTGAACTAACCAATCAGGAGACAGCAGGATTTAGACTAGGGTCCATGTAAGAGAATCAGAGAGGCAGATTCAACAGGTTATTGCTTGTGAACATGCAAATTACACTTTGTAAATACATTTTTAGCAAATGAACTCAAACCAACAAATTTACTTCTGAAATACATGCATTAGCTTTACTTCTGAACTTTATTAATGAGATATGTCTTTTTTTCGAGGCAGCTCTCTTTGCCTCTTTCTTTTCTTCAAGATTTTCTTCTCTTGGCCACTTTGGTAGTATAAGCCATCTCCTTGATCGCTGGAATTGGTAGCTCCCTGTGTTCCGCTATTGCCGGTGTGCATACTAAAACATGAGGATCCTGCTGGCTGCCTGTTCCCTGAGCAGACAGGACCGCCTCTTTTTGGAGTTCTCTATCCTGATTGGATAAAAGAGGCAGGGTTACCAAAATAAAATAGCCAGAAGAGACATGGGTAACTGACTAGACAGTGTATAAAAGTGATTACTGTTGAAATATAGAGCTATTCAACACTGATTTAATTAAGAAAATAACACTCAGAGCAGCTTTAAACTGTAACAAACACAAGCATGTTTTTCAAATGTTCTCACAGTATGTTAAAACCCAAAGCTTTGGAAAATAATTTGAAGACTTGATTCCTGAAATGGCTAAAAAGAACAAATCAGGTCATGGAAGTAGTAAAACTTGAAGTTGATGCATGTCTACAAATCTTTCCTGTTCCGAATCTTGAAATTCACACCAGCATGCTGCTGTAAACATGATAGCACTGAGATGAGGGGAATGAGAACAAAGGGTAATAACCCAGGAGCATCAGGATCTGACCCACATACGACAGATAGAGTGTTGTGCAACGACAAGAGAGGGGCAGGGCAACATTTTGCTTTTCAGCATTACAGCAGGAAAGGAGCAGTGTCACAAAGCACGGCAGAGTAACCAGCAGTGATCAGAATGTCCTTTGATCCGAAGATGGTACGTCTCTAAATTAATTTCTCTATAAAGCTTCAGCATGCTTTACTTTTATGTGTTGTTCATTACTTGGTAAACATGAAATGCTGAGCTACTGAGAATTCACAGAGGTATTTTTAAATGCAGGCAATAGCTATGAATTTGTTTTTGTCTCTCCTTCTGAGGTGACTTGTTGAAATTACTTTTTGACATTCCGACTTCTTTGTCCGCAACATCTGGTGCACAGTGTTGGAATTCCTTGGCGCACCGTCAAAATTGCTGTGGTTTGATCACTCTCACGCAGTGATCATACGTTTTTTTTGCTTCTCTCTCTTTTTGTAAAAGGCTGCTTTACCCTCTCGACCAGAATTGTTTGATTTCCATGGCGTCTCAATGACCCACTATTTCACCAACAATTGGGAGAACATTCAAAACTTTCAGGCCAGGCCAGATGATATACTCATTGCAACATACCCCAAAGCAGGTCAGTGCACATAAGCAGTCAGCATGAATGGTTTTACAGCTCATGACAAATCTGTGAATAGAGGTGAGCAGTTGAGGGAGATTTTATTTTCCTCTCTCTGCCTCTCTCTGTGTCTTTCTCTTAGGGACCACGTGGGTCTCCTTGATCCTTGACTTGCTGTATTTTGGCAAAACAGCTCCAGAGCGTCAGACATCCATCCCAATCGAACATAGAGTGCCTTTCTTGGAGATCAACGTCCCGTCTATGTTTCAAGGTTGAAAAGATGATCAAACATACACACCATAATCCAAATACAATTTGCAAGTTGGGAATGAGGTTCAAAGATCAACTTTGCAAATTTGACCTTTAAACGCAAATTCAAAATACAGACAATAGCAGTGTGCGCACAGTGACCATTACTAGTTTTTGCACTTCAACTAACATCATCTCAACTGAAGAGACACAGTGGTGAGATTAGTCACAGCTAGTCAGCATAGCATATGCAGGAGTAATATGTTTTTTGTCAGCTTTATAACTAAGTCAGTCTCCACTAGAGTGTAGAAGTCAAGAAACAACTTCCGCACATTAAGATGATAAGAATTAAGACTTTGGCTTAATCTATCTCTAATCTTCTTTCAGGAATTGACATGGCAGAAAACCTCCCCACCTCTCCACGGCTCATTAAAACTCATTTTCCAGTTCAGTTTGTGCCAAAATCCTTTTGGGAGCAAAACTGCAAGGTCAGAGGTTTGTGTGTTATTTGCATGATTTCAAAGTACAGTGACAAGATGCTGACACACTGTACAAAGTAGCTTCAGCACCATTACGGACCCATAGCGCTGTAGTTGGTAATGCTGAAAAAATAACATTAAGAGCAGGCGAAATTTTGAACGTGCAGCTGAAAGAATCCCACCTGCTCCTCACAGGTCTTCCAGTGTAGCTGTTATTTCCCTGCTTAACAGACCGACCGAGTTTGGTAAAATGCTGGATACATCCAGGAATAATGTTACTTGGTTTAAGCAAATGGGGAGCTTGCCTCTACTGCCAGGCTGATTGTGGCGAGCCAGCTTTGCAACAGCTGACCCTGCAGACAACAAGCCTGTCCAAGTTAAATGCCACAGCAGTTTTAGGTGAAATGACTTATTTGATTATCAGGGAAACATGTACTTGATATCGATTGATGTGTTCTGGCCCCTTGACTGAAATCGGCAGATTTTACACCACCTCTCTTTTAAATCTTTTCACAACAAAACAGAAATTCCTCTCTCCAGGGCATCTAAGATGTGATTCACTAGCAAGGACCACGCCGTCAACATGATACGTTTAAATGATTTATTATGAACGAAAAAGGAAACAAAACGTTGGAGATCTTGTTCTTCGAGTGCGTTGTGGGGAAGCTTGTGGAGAATCCGCCTCCGCACCCGGGCAGCGACAGACCCCCTCGTGGACCTACGAAGGAGAGGAGAGAAAAGAAGAACGGAGAGAGAAATGGGGTGGCGGGGGAGGGGCGCAGAATATGAGAGCGAAGAAGAGGAGAGGGTCAGGTGGTTATTTATAGAATACCGGAAGTTGGCGCTGTTGAGGCGTGGTCCTACTCCTGAAACTTTGCTAGATAAGCTTCAATTAAATATTCCTTATTCTCTCCATTTCACTGTCCTGAGGAGGATGAGGCGCAACATTAAACCTGACTGCACCCTGTATTGAACCGGAAATAGGTTATGATGGCTGAAAAAGGGGCAAGTGTGGGCAGAAATAAGGGAGAATTGGGACACCGGAAGGAAACTGGGAGAGGCCAGTGAAAAACTTTGGCTTCTCCTGGCAAAATCGGGAGGGTTGGCAAGTATGCCAAGAGACACAATGGCAGGGGAGAACAGTTTTGGGGGAGGCTCGCAGCAGCAGGCATGTGGGAAGGATGCGACAGCTGAAGAGGTTGGTGTGTTTACCATGGAAACTACAGCTCACAACTCGATGTATCAGCACCACCACTGACTGTTTTTGTACAAAGCAACCAAGAAAAGCACAGACACACTCAGAACTCTGCCTCCATCGCCAACGTTGCCAACTTTTTTTGACAGAGCTTTTGATTTATTGAGTGTTGTTGGGATGTTTAGAGACTTTCAACAAATGTAGCAAATATGTTTCTAAAATAAATTGCCGACCCTTCCCCGAAAAGGCTGAATTAAAAGGTGATTTAAGTGTTTTCCATTTCTGTAGGTGGTCTACGTGGCCCGCAATGCCAAAGACAATATGGTGTCTTTTTTTCACTTTGATCGGATGAACATGGTTGAGCCGGAGCCTGGCGACTGGAACAACTACTTCCACAGATTCATGGAGGGAAAGAGTGTGTATGAAATACAATTGAGTTGTTTTTATTGGAACAGAAATAAACAGATTTCTATCGATGTGCTTTTATGTATTATTCCATTGCTTTAGTGGTGTTTGGATCCTGGTATGACCATGTGAACAACTGGTGGAAGAAGAAACAGACTTACTCAAACCTCCATTACATGTTCTACGAAGACATGATCGAGGTATTTCTGTTCATTTTGTGCGTTCTATCTATTCAGACTACTTTTTCTTTTATAGCTCTCCTCTAGCTGGCTATAAAGCAATAATAATATGTGACTATTGTGTTTCCAGGACACTGGACGGGAAATAGATAAACTCTGTTCCTTTCTTGGTTTGTCTCCTTCGGCCGAGGAGAAGAAACAAATCACAGGTGGAGTGCAGTTTGACAACATGAAGAAGAACGACATGGTCAACCATTGTAAAATTCCAATTATGGATTTCAAAATTTCTCCTTTCATGAGAAAAGGTAAACTGATAAATAAGTCGGTTAAATGTGTTTGTCATGAAACAAAATCAGATCGCCACTTTTAGCTAAAATGCCTGATTCTCTGTGGTTCTGCAGGGAAGGTCGGTGACTGGAAGAACCATTTCACTGTGGCCCAGAATGAGGAGTTTGAGGAAGACTACAAGAAAAGGATGAAGGACCACACACTTCAGTTCCGCACTGAAGTCTGAACAGGACTGAACAGGCTGTGTATGTGGAGACTGGTCCACAACTGATTGACTTTTTCTGTATGCTGTACAAATGCAGCATTAAATGTAAAGGTAGCCTACACTTTGCAGAATTTGACAACATGTTGCAAAAGTGCTCATAATCAGAGATCATAAAGAGGTTTATCACTGAGGACAGGTGGACTATGAGCATTGCATGGGAATTTAATTGGTTGGTTGTAATATTAGCAGTATGACTTGTAAAGTGATAGAGGTGTTTACCTGCTTCCAAGGGTGTAGGTTTGATTTTGACATTGGTGGGGACATAGCCAGACCCCCCATTAAGAGTGAGAGAGTGGTTGGAAACAATGTTTTGCATTCATTAGCAGTAGCTTATGAGGGGGGACTATTTTCCTCAGGTGATTTACACTTTGTTTGGTGAAATAGCTTCTAGTGTCTTGCACCTTTCTTTTCTTGCCCGACATCATCGGACATGTGTCGACCTCCTCTCGTCAACACTGGCAAAGCCTGCAAGTGAAACAACTTGGACAGCCAACAGGGAGCTAAGCCAATCAAAAAACGACCTGTCTCAAAGATGTATTTGGGAGGCGGTGCCGAAGTGGGAAAAGATTAAACCCTTTGTGTGCAGCATGAGGCACATTTTTTTTCCTTCAACCTTAATATTGGTGTGGACATTTCAGCCATCGTTTGAGATTGGTATGGACACGTCCATACGGTCCATAAGCAATTCTACGCCTATGCCTGCTTGTGTGTGTCTCTCAGATGAAGATAGTGGCTTAAAAATTATTGAAAACATCAAGTTGGATGTCTAATAAAACCAAAGATTGACAGCATGTGCGTGTTTGATTATACAAAAAAAATCTGAACTAGTTTTGCATTTTCTCGTTCTCCCAAACAATTTCACTGCAAACATAAACATTGCAACATAAATCCCCATTTTTTTAGACAAGAGCTGTGAAAGCAGGCATTTTAGGCCGCAGCCATCCCACAAAAAACCTCTGCAGCGGCTAAGGTTTTTATGTAATATAACTCTCACATCTGAGTCATTCACCCTGTTTGCTTTGTCATTCTGTGTGTGCAAAGATTAAACTACTTACAGCTTTGATAGAGTTGTAAGACCTGCTTTAACCTTACTTTTTGAGGACAACGATTATACCTCTGACCTGATAAAACAGTGGTTCATGGTTGAGCAGTCAGACTCACAGCTGATAAAAGTGACCCATGGCTCAGTAATAACAAGCCCATATTGTTTTCAAGTAGTTGTGCTTTGTCACAGTGAGTGTTGCATCAGTTGTGTGGACGACTGAGACACTGGTTTGTTTGACTTCAGGGTAAAGTTTGCACATATGTTCTTAATGAACTGGTTCGACGCAGTAATTATCTTAAACAACAGATTTCATCCTGAGGAAGAAGGCAAAGTAATCTTAAATACCCACTCAGCAGAGTGAATGTGCATTAGGCTACATGTAAGGGTTTTAAATATGCATGTTTTAGGAATAGGCTGCGCTTGAAAGTTATTTGGTTTCGTCATTTGGCTGTATGCCCTTAAGGTTACACATAATAGATAGGGAGCATTTTAGTGAGCCACTCTAATGGTTTAATGCATGATTGTGTATCTGATGGAGAAAACCAGAGTGAACCAGAAAGGCAAAGATGCCTAATAATCACACATCATTCTAAAGCAAACAGCGGGCGTCATTTTTTTTTTTTGCGTATTGCAATGTGTATTTTATTTGGTTAGGGAGGGGAACACGTTACTTAACACGTAACTCCTATTTACTATACTATCACTATTGTACTGGCTGGCACTTTCTACTGTAGGTTCAATTTGACTTTTTTTTTCTAGTAGATAAATGATTCTCCTCACAAAGGTAAAGACTTGGCGGAGCTGTTTGCCACCACTCCCCATTGCATTAAAGCAGGGTAAAATCAATGGATGTGTGTTGGCAAGCAAGGATCAGGTGACGGCGGGAGTGGAATGGAAATGGAAAGATCTGTTAAAAGGCAGAGGGCTCCACATTCTTGAAAAATAGTTGGCCTCCACATGCAAGACATTATGCCCTCGTGGGATTGAAAATGCTCAACAAGTCTGTTATATTTACATGTTTTCGTCTGTGATCTCTGGATAATTATCTTTGTCAGCTCTGCTGAGGTGGCTTAAAGTCAGGATGTGGACACGGTTTTCCCGACCCTGACCAAGCACCGCAAAATACGGCTTGCGTGTAGAAGTGTCCTTGAGCAAGATACTGAACCCCTAATTGCTCCTGATGAGCAGTTGGCGCCTTGCATGGCAGCCTCATCCATCAGTGTATGAATGTGTGTGTGAATGGGTGAATGTGGCATGTATTGTAAAGCGCTTTGAGCGGTCAGTAGACTGGAAAAGCGTTATCAAAATGCAAGACCATTTACCATTTACCAGAGCAGCCACTTTAGTAGAGCAGTCAGGGGACCTGCACATTCCTACTTCCCCCGTCTGCTGCATCTCTGTTAAGTTTTATTGCCATTCGTGTCCACTTCCCTCAGATGTCACCCAAACAAACCATGGTGATCTGACTCCCATATCCTCCCATCTCCTTCACTATTCACCTGTCAGTAAAAAATGGTTATAATCTTTTTTTAAATGTCTTTTTCGACCTCTTTACTTCATGTTTATTCCTACAGGTTTCTCTATCATACCTAAGATAGCCTAAGAGAGTGAATGAGAGCATTTCCCACAGTGTCTCGTTGGTGTTGTATGACTCCACTATACAGCTGAAGGACACAGTACCAGGCTATCAAAGGTATTGTATTTTGATCTTGATGTGGTTTGTGAAATAGCTTTTTATGTATGCAACAAAACGTACCATTTCATTCTGTGCGTGCAACGATAAAATAATTCAAACAAACAAAGAGGTAAGGTGTTGTTATATCTTTAATGATGTTGTAAGCCCTGATTTGACCTGACTGCCATTGGGGCAGAATGGCCTCTGCCACAGTACACGCCTACATTAGTTTCAGGAAGTTGTACAGCATTTTGCAGTGAGTATTACATAACACACAGAGTTTTCTTTAGTTTGGATCACACTTTTGGAGAAATACCAACTCAACAGGGTGAGTTAGCAGCAGGCTACTTTGGACTGAAATATTCACAGAAGACAACATACTATGGTTTTTAATATGCACGTATTAAGAATGTGCTGCATTTGAAAGTTATCTGGCAGATCATGGATTGACCATAATAATGTCATGTGATATGTTTTCTAGCTCCAAAAGTTACAGGTCATGTACAGTAGACCTTTAACCTTTAACATTTTCATAAATGTTTTGTACCCTTTTAGGATGAATGATTAAATGTTGCAGGTCGACATCTTATTGCCAATCTGGTGAATATCAAGTTTTGAACAAGAGACGCAAAGAAGAGTATTAGTCAGCCTATAGTACAATACATCTGCCAAATTTTTCCTTGAAGAAAATAAAGTTAAAAGGATATAACTTCATTTGTTTGAACATTTCTTCATGTTAGTGATGGTTCTTTTGTGCATTTCAGTGTGTATTTCATTTGGTTTCAGTGGGGAACACTTAACTGAGAAGGAAATGTTGTAATTTTGGCATTTCCCTGTATGAGCAAGGCACCAATGGACATTTTTACATAATGCTCTTCACTAATCAATGTTGCACTGGCTATTGGTCAAATCCCATAAATGATCTGAACTGGACCAGATGATTACTGACTAATTTGCTTCAGTCCTGACAGCATGGGCAAAATTCACAATGGTGTCTTAGTATTTTAAAACAAGCCATTTTGCAGATGGAGCAGCCACCGCGACCAACACTGATTGACTTCCATGGAGTCTCTATGACGAAATACTTCACCGATAACTGGGACAACGTACAGAACTTCAAAGCAAGACCAGACGATATCCTCATAGCTACATACCCTAAAGCAGGTGGGGTTGTGTGAATAGGAGTGTAGACTCTTGGGCATCATTGTTATACTTGTATTCATGTTCTGTTGATTGATTGATTCAGTACGATCTCATATAATCTCAGGAACCACATGGGTCTCTTACATCCTGGACCTTCTGTATTTTGGGCAGACACATCCAGAGCTTCAGAAGTCCACTCCTCTTCAGGAGAGGGTGCCATTTTTGGAGATCTGTAGCCCGTTGCTCACCTCAGGTAGAATAATGCGCCTACAGTCACTCAGATATCTTTAGATTACACCACAATCACTTGATTGGTGCACTTTGTCTCCTTAATTTCTTTATTATGATTGTTCTGTGTGTATAACCATAGCGAGTGAGATTTTACAGACACCGGACAAGGCCGTGTATCAGTTTTGTTTGCGGGCAAGCACTCAGTCGTGTATCATATGGTGAAAAAGATGATGTGTAAAAAAGGCAAATGTTTGATAATATTATTTCCGCCATATCAACTTAAAGGGGGATCATATTTCTGGTCACTTGAAGGCAACAGATAAAAGTTGTGAACATAACAATCACAGATCTTTTAAAGGCATTCTATGCTGGATTTTTCTAAAAAAAAAACACAAACAAACTCTACAAAAAGTACTTCCTCTTAAGACCCACTTTAAATGTGTGGTGATGTCTGTGTCTGCAGGGACCCCTACACCTCCACCACCTGCATGCACACGAGCTGTAAGTCTGTGTGTTTGACAGAGGGCAGGGCTATACACAAACACAGGTGGGGCCGAGTGGCAAACAATGACCAAGATTAAGTCTGTCAATTTCGCTGCATTCACACAAAGGGAGAGAGAGAGAGGGAAGGAGAGAGAGAGAGAGAGAGAGAGAGAGAGAGAGAGAGAGAGAGAGAGGGAGAGACAGAGAGGGAGAGAATTGTTGAATTGATGTTGAATTTTTATATCCTTCTGTGATTTTTTTAGACTAATATAATATACTATGTTCTACTATTTTATGATATAATATAATATAATATAATATAATTTTATGCTGCCCCTCATACCAGCTCCTTATTTACACATTCTGTTAGACGTCGCAGTAACAACAGCGATGTATGTACAATACTGACATCTTAAACTACCTGCTAGTCCGGTTGCTCTCCTTTTCTTTAGTCGGTGGTCCAACAGAAAAATGAGTTCGCCAACCTACAGTTAATGTAAAAGCTGTTATTGACATATGAAAGCATTGAACAAGCATTTTAGATGAATTAGATGTATACACGTTGGAATAACATAATGAGAACAGTCAATGTGTTTGTGCAAAGTCCATCTATCGCATGTAATCCGTCAGTGAACAATGCTTCTCTTCACAAAGGTACAGACTTGGCAGACAAGCTTCCCACCACACCTCGTCTCATTAAAACTCATCTACCGGTCCAGTTCATACCCAAGTCCTTCTGGGAGCAGAACTGCAGGGTAAAAGCAATGCACATACAGTGTTTAAAGCAACAAAATGTAACTTCCTGGAAGTTGATTGATTGTTGATTCTCATCCCTGGGCTTGTCTATATTGACTTCGGTTTGCCTTCCAACCCAAATCGTCAGTATTTGAAGATTTTAGGATGACTCAACTGCCAACTATCTTTCTCCATGACGTTACATTTTAGTTGCTTTAACTCTTGAAATATGTGAATTATTATTATGGTGCTGACAGTTCGTAATTGAGTTTTTTTCTCTTTCTGTAGATAGTCTACGTGGCTCGTAACATAAAGGACAATGCAGTGTCCTATTACCACTTCGGCCGCATGAACTCTCTTCAGCCAGAACCAGGGGACTGGAGCACCTTTCTGCACGATTTCATGGAGGGAAAGAGTGGGTTTAAAGTGATTTTACTGTAAAGGAGGAACAATATCATCTCATTTCCACCGTCCCCTCATACATGATTCTGTGGTTTCAGTGGTTTTTGGATCGTGGTATGACCATGTGAACGGCTGGTGGGAGAAGAAGCAGACTCATTCAAAACTTCACTACATGTTCTTTGAGGATATGATTGAGGTGAGCTGAGAAGTGGCAGACATCGTGATTAGTGTTAGTAACAGTTAATATCACCTTTTTAAGACTGCACGTTGATTAGAATGATAACCACTCTGTGCTTTTAATTTACGTTTCACGAGGCCGACGCTCAGATTCTCTCATTTTCTGCAGGACTGTGGACGAGAGATAGACCGACTCTGCTCCTTCCTCAGTTTGTCTCCTTCTGCTGAGGAGAAGGAAAAAGTCACAACTGGATCGAAGTTCAACAATATGAAGCAAAACAAAATGGCCAACTACTCCACTGTCCCAGTAATGAATCACAAAGTGTCTCCTTTCATGAGAAAAGGTACGCTAAAAAAAATCTGCCCAAAACCACGTATCACCTGTTCTTATCAGATGACCTGAATGATTCTTTCGTCCTCTCAAGGGAAAGTTGGCGACTGGAAGAACCATTTCACTGTGGCCCAAAATGAAAAGCTTGACGCGGACTACAAGCAGAAAATGAAGAATGCTACACTGAAGTTTCGCACCGAAGTTTAGATTCCTAAATGATGATGATGCAATGATAATGTTGACGTTACTGGGTCAGGTGATAAAGGCAATTGATACGGATACTGTGTAGAATCAGTGTGGGACATTTCCCACTGCACTGATTTCTACTGATGTGATAAAAACAATCAGAACCAAAACTTGATTGATGTCAGAAATGTTGAATCTCCTTTTATATGTTTTTGGAATCTGCATCATGTGACAGTTTGTGGAAACTGATCAGACTGAAGCATAATTGGTTATTTTGTGCATTCCCAGAAGAATCCATTTGGGTCTGATAAGGGTAACGTACTACTCAGAAAGTGTCCTTCAGACTTGATTTGGCAGCACACAGTGTTTCTTCCAATGTTTGCTATTTTCCTGAGTTTGGGGCTTCAATAAATGATTCAGTATAAAATGTCCAGGTTTACTGAACTTTCTTCACTAAGCAGTTGACCAGTATGATCGATAAGTACAAAATTAACTTCTGAGACTCCATTTCAGGTGACCTCATGAAGCTCATCGAGAGAATGCCAAGAGTGTGCAAAGCAATAATCAAAGCAAAGGGTGGCTATTTTGAAGAATCTAAATTATAAAACATGTTTTGAGTTATTTCACACTTTTTTGTTTACTACATAATTTCATATGTGTTCATTCATAGTTTTGATGCCTTCAGTGAGAATCTACAATGTAAATAGTCATGAAAATAAAGAAAAACATTAAACATTAAATGAGAAGGTGTGTCCAAACTTTTGACTGGCAGTCCAT
>OMLP01040816.1:0-23954 GCA_900302685.1 Spondyliosoma cantharus | reverse complement strand
TTTGCAAATTAACCCTGCAACTGGCTGCAGGCCTCCACTGTGAGGTCGCTTCCGGTGCAGGCTCCATTGTCAGGACACCTCCACTATCAGGACAGGAAGTGAGGACATTTTCATTTTTTGGGGGGAGGGGGAGTGAATTTACCTTTTAATTCGAGAGAGACCAGCGAGTGATTTTTATTATCCACAGAAAGTAAATTCATGGTTTCTTGTGTTCTTGTATGTATGCTGCATGCACAGAAAATGATAACTCACATCTTGACTCCGTTTGAGCTCGCTGCTCCCGTCTCTCTCTGTATAAAAGCAACTAACGTCCGTGAAAAAGCGTCGGCCACGTAATGCCGGTGGCCGTGATGGTGGCACCCGCTGACGGCGGGACGGAGAGGGTCGGTGGCTGCACGTAATGTTGGTGGCGGAGATGATAGCACCCGCTGTCAGCGGGACAGAGAGGGTCGGTGGCGGCACGTAATGCCGGTGGCCGTGATGGTGGCACCTGCAGTCGGCGGGACGGGAGGATGCAAGCCGGGACGGAGAGGGTCGGTTCGGCCCCACTGACCAGCGTCAAAGGACTCTTCAGAAATCCAGACTTCCTGGTGATAGTTGTTCTAACTATCGGGGTAAAGTGGACACTGCAGAGACGGTGTTGGTGGTGATTTTGAACTCTCCACAGTAGCTCCTCTTGACAAAATCGATCCTTCCTTACATTGTCGTCCATAGGAAACTTAAATAAGCTAACGGAGCCATTACCCTCTATACTGTGGCATCCAGGAAAGATGCACGAGCGACGTGGAGGAGACATGACTGGTTAGCTGACTGGTTGACTGATTAGCTAGCTGCAAACTATCAAGAGATGCTATCCGAGACTGGAGAGCAAGCAGGAAAACCACCGAAGCTAATGCACTGAATGTATTTATAGCTTCGGTCAGGTTTATGCTAATGATGGCTCCGTTACGTAACGCGGCTAAGATTTCTGACCCGCCCATTAAATCCTGAACACAGAATTTTGAAACACAGTTTGTGAAGCCTAGCTCCACAATTAAATTCTAAATTGTTGAATTGCTGAATTTTTACATGTTTTAAGGAAATACATTTATGACCCATTTAATGTGTTTAGAAGAAAACTGCTGAATTTGCTTTACACGGACTTTAACTCAGTGACAGGCAACATAGATTATAACACCGGTAACACAAGGCTGATATATGAGCCACTGATACGGTTGTGTTTCTAACTAGTGACCTTTCTCTCTCCAGTTTCTCTAGCACGAAGGCAACAAAGCAAGGTGACACTGATGCTAAGTGTAAAAAGGAGAGGAATTTCATTACATGCCTGTCATACCTTGGCACCTACCTGACAGTCTATAGTCTGAACTCAGAGGCAGCATTCTCTCACTGTGATTCACCCCAGTTGTCTGATATCACCGACAGAGCTGGCCTCTTCTGGCACATTTGAACTACCTATCAGGGATCTAGAGGCCAGCTCAATAGAGGGGCTGTCCATGCCTTGTTGACTGAAGATTAAAATAAGCTTGGCCTCTCACCCTTATCTTCTTGCTTCTAGCTTCTGACTTTTGAGAGCTTCTGTATTACAGTTCAGTTAATGAAATAAAATATTTGCCAATTACGTATTACATTTACTAGAAACCCAGCCTGTCCACATAAGAAATACAGCCATATTAGGTTGACTGTGATAGCAGCTTGTTACATCACCTAGTGATGTTATTCGTTAGGTTCCAACCTCTAGTGGCCGTAATAATTATTACGGCAGTAAAGGGGGAAGTCTGGCGAAGTAGTATAATGAGCAAGAGCGCAAGATGGTCAGGTCAAACAACAGGACTATCAACCAGGAAACCACCTATGTTCAGTATAAAACCAAATGTAAACAGTGATTTAATTCAACTTAGCAATGTAGGGAATATACGTGATGTACACACCTAACTGCAGTTATGTACATTATGTTGGTTCGTTTGTAACTGAAGTGACATATCGTAGATTTTACCTAATCCCGACCACAATGTTTTCCTAAACCTAACCAAGTAGTTTTGTTACCTAAACCTAACCAAACCGTGAGGATGTGTTGAAATCTAGTGAGCCTGTTGCTGGAACACTGTAACAGTCAGTCATTTTGGGAGTGACTCGCAATTGACCTATTTAGTCCATTAGGTATGAGGATGTGTTTTGCAAACCAATGATACGTACAAAGCTGCACATCCAATACAAACCATATCAACATTACTACAATACATGTCATATGATGTTCACATTACATGCATATGAACTGACTTTTATGCTGGGAGGTGGAGACGAGTGTTGTGGTGTTACAGCTGGCCGAGGCAGCTACCAACCCAGAGACAACTGATCGGGAGGACCATTCCATGTAACAGTGAAACCACTGCATTAAGTGAGACATCGCAAAATTGTGCGACTACTTTAGTTGCAACAATACTGGATATTTTTGAGGAGCCATCACAACAATTTCCAGCTGTGTTTGCTGGACAGAATCAGGTAAGCCAAAGCACAACATTGTCCTAACTCTAACCAAGTGGTTGTTGTGCCTAAACATAACCAGATGATGAACACACTTGTCACAACATTAAATTGCCAACATTTATTCTGATGAATGGGTTGAGTATTACCCTCTTCACTTTATTCCTATGTACATAGCTTAGTGTTGATTATGCCGCTCATTCTACTATACACTTATATTTTGAATTGGCTGAGTTAATCTTTGAGGAGATCTTAAACTGGCCAGTTAAATAAATGTGAAGTGCAATGAAATGAATAAATGATGTAAAAATGTGTATGCACTTTTGCATTGGATTTAATGGATTAAATGTGCATTTAAAAGTACCCAGGCCTTATTTCTTTTTGAACAGTTGTGTTGTTAAACACATTCTCCTGCCCTCTCTATATTCCAGAGTAACTGAAGGCAACTACAACAAGAAACTGTTGTAGTGTTATGTAGAAGAAAAATATGTTTATTAGACTTTGTAGTGAGTTTGTTCCGTTTTCTCTATGAGCCTCTTTTTTCGTAGCGTAAGTGTTGAAGGTCCAAATAGCGTCAGGCTTTTGATAAAATAACTGTCATTCCAAAATGAGTTCATTATGCACCGTTATCATGTTAGATGTGCTAGAAACAGCACTGCCTGAGACTTAACTTCTCACTTGGCATGAGAAGCCCAAATTTATTTTGCCAGAATTCAATACCGTCATTTAGTGCTTTGCTCCCTTCTCTTGGTTCGACTAATCCTTTTTTACTCCCACACTGATGGCGAGAGAGAGAGAGAGAGAGAGAGAGAGCGACAAGGAGCGTGTGAGGGAGTGAGAAATGAATTCAGGAGTTGTGAGGGAGGATGGGGGTAAGGAAACAGGAGGGGAGTGCATGAGTGAAGAGAGTGTGGGAGAATGAGAAAAGTGAACATCAAGACAGAGAGGACGAGAAAGATGAGGGAGTGAGGACAAAAGGAGCCAGAGAGGATATGAGGGAGAGAGGTGAGACGTGCTCGGGAACTGTCCACTTTCACTACAGCTTGGCGAGGCGCTCTGTGGCCTCTGCAGAAATGCAACAGTACTGCTGCCACAATGGGTCCTTTACAGAAGGCCAAACCAACACCAAGGACCTCTCCAAGAACATTTTTCCACTATAGGCTGCTGGCTTTTTTAGAGAGAGAGAGAGAGAGAGAGAGAGAGAGAGAGACATTATTTGTCATTGTATAGAATACAATGACATTTCAGGTGCACTCAAGTACTGGACTCAAAATACATAAATAAAAGTAGATCCATCCATCCATCCATCAAAACAAGAAACCTCTGTCTGTCTGCAATATCTCTGCAGATCAGGATCAGACTGACCTGAGATTTTCTATACAACTATACTTACGATACTGTTAATAAATTATTTAATAAACGTTTATAAAAAAAAAACGTACGAATTCCACCAGTATTGTCAACCATAGCCACGGCCCCTGAATTTGTGCGCACCAGAGCCTATCGCTGTAGAGCCTACCCCCATGCCCCACCTCCTGTGTTCCAGGTCGCAAACGACACACCTTAAGAAACAAGTTACTTTGAGTGCAGATACATGTGAGAAACACAACAAACCTGAATCGAAATTGGATACTGGTATGCGAGAGATACGCGAGGACAACAAACTGGAATCGGAATCTGTGGATGTTCCTGTGGATGTTCGTGTGTAGCTAGCTGCTACCCTACAAACTCTGGCTACACATTCTGGCTGTCTGGATACTGTCTGTACTCATCAGTAAATTACACTCTTATGTCTCAAAGTATTTCTCCAGGCTTAACTTCATGCTGGTGCGTTAACTATTTGCTTACATTATTAATCCATTGCCAATGCTAGCTAAAGCTGAAACATGGTTACATGTTTCAAGTTCCTATCTTGCTAGCATGTCAGGCTTCTGTTCAGTAGTTTATTTTGGTGTTTATGATGAAGTTTTTCACGTTAGTTTTTTCATATTAGTTGCACGATCGCATTTTGCTTGGTTTATTGATCTTATCTTCTTGATGTACATTGTTCATCCAGCGGGATTGCTAGCAGCTAGCTAAGGCGTGTTTGCTATGGCTAAAACATGGCCCTGTTTCTCAAGTTTCTACCTTCTTACTGGCATGTTGGGCTTCTATAGGCCCTTTTATTTTGGTGCTGACAATTACCATTCGGTTTTTCAGAACTATTAGGGCCCTTTGTTACTTCCTCAGTTCGAATTCACCGAACCCTGCTTAGCTCTTATGGCTGTTACCACCCCATTAACTTTGAATGGTTCTTGCGTTGCCAATGCTTGAATCATGACAACTGGAGTGTTTAAGTATGTTGGCCGATTGGGTTTATTGTTGGTGTGCGTTTCATAACGATAAAATGTTAACACATTGAACCATATCGAATTTCACAACAAACCTAAATATCCCTGACGTCCCACCTTCAAACACAGCCTCATTTGCCCATTCATGAAAAAGCTACTTAACCTCCCACTTTTCGGTAGGAATACATACTTCCTACGGCAATGCACTAGTACCCTAAGATACAATAAAATAATGCTTTCAGTCATCATCCATTGTCCTCACCCATACTCTCATTCATGCCAGCTTATTTACCATGTATACCTTGCCAGTGTATGCAAATCATATGTTCCATGAAGGTGAAGTGCATTGTGTGATAAATAAATTATTGCATATTAGCATTGATGTGTGTTTTGGGGGGGGGGTGTTTTTAGTTCTGAGTTCAGTATGATGATGGCTTTGGGGTAGAAATTGTTGATGAATCTTGTGGTGCATGTTTTGATGGGCCTGTAGCGTTTACCGAAGGGCAACAGTTCAAACAGGTGATGGGCGGAGTGGAATGAGTCCTTTAGGATGTTATGAATTTCCTGCAGGCAACGGGAGGTGAAGATGTCGTCCAGGGAAGGTAGCTGTTGGTTTATGATGTTCTGGGCAGTTTTTATGACCCTTTGCTGGGACTTTTTATCTGCTGTGGAGCTGCCACCATACCACACCAGGATGTCATATGTGAGGACACTCTCAATTGAACAGCGGTAGAAGGACTCCAAAAGCTGTTGTGACAGGTTTACCTGTCTAAGCAGTCTAAGCAGCAGTCTTAGAAAGTACAGTCACTGTCTTGCCTTCTTAACAAGCGCTGTGGTGTTCACTGTCCAGGTGAGGTCCTCTGAGATGTGTGTGCCCAGGAATTTGAAGCTGGCCACTCTCTCCACCCTCTCCCCATTGATGTTCAGTGGTAAGTGGACATCCTGCTTCTTCCTGAAGTCAATAATTAGTTATTTTTTTTGTATTTTTTTTTTTCATGTTGAGTGTGAGATGTTCTCTGTGCACCACTCTGTCAGCCTCTGTACCTCCTCTCTGTAGGCAGACTCATCGCCTTTGGTGATCAGCCCCACCACAGTTGTATCATCTGCAAATTTGACTATGGTGTTGGTGTTGTGGGATGGAAGCCAGCACACAGCTTTGTGCTGAGCGTCAGAGTAGAGGAGAGATGCAGGCCCATCCTGACTGACTGGCCGGTCTGTCAAGAAATCCTTAATCCAAAGGCAGATGTTGTGTTGTACACCCGTCTGCTGGGTAAGATGGTATTGAATGCCGAGCTGTAGTACCTCAAAGCGGCCGAAGAACAGGTTGAGCTGCTCCGCCTCCACCGAGCTGCTGCTGGTCAGGCTGCTGGTGTTGCGACGTATTCCCTGCCATGCCCGGCGGGGGTCCAAGTTGCTAAAGTGGTCCTCGATCCTCCGCTTGTAGGCTGCCTTAGTATCCCTGATGCCCTTCTTCAGGTTTGCCCTGGCATTGCTGTAGTTTTGCGTGTCACCAGACCGGAAAGCGGTGTTGCGGGCCTTCAGCAGGAGTTGTACGTCCTTGGTCATCCATGGCTTGTTATTGGGAAACATGCGGATCCATTTTGTGGTGGTGACATTGTTCATGCAGCATTTTATGGTGTCAATGTTGTCATTCTCAAATATGGTCGAGTCTGTGCAACTGAACCACCTGCAGCTGCTCAGAAGCCCCCCTCTGGCCACACTTGTATGGCTCTAGCAATTGGTTTGACCATGTTGATAAGTGGTCTGTATGCTGGAGTCAAAAACAAGGATATGTGGTCAGATTGTCCCAGATGTGGAAGAGGTGATGGCTTGAACCCATACTTGATGTTGCTATAAACATGGTCAACTGTGTTTTTTCCTCTTGTGGGACAGTGGACATGTTGGTGGAATTTTGGGAGTACAGTTTTTAAAATTTGCTTTGTTAAAATCACCTGCTATTACAGAAACCCTGTCAGGATAGTCCCACTGTTGTTTGCTAATGACAGTTAGCAAATAGCCCAAGGCTGTTGTGGTGTTAGCATCCGGAGGTATGTAAACAGCAATGATTGTGACAACTGTAAACTCTCGTTGCAGATAGAAGGGGCGACATCTTAAGCTTGAAACACACTGGGCCAACGGTTGGCCGTCTAAAGCCTAAAGCCTAGAGACTCGGACGAGTTCGGGAACAAATCTGTTCAGTGTGTTCAGCTGCGTTGGAAGCTTTTGGAACCGCGTGGACAGCGCCTGCTCCAATTCAACTTGCGAAGTCTGAGAACATTGGCTGTCGGTCGTCTGAGCCATTGGATACTCTGATTGGTTGTGTGCTAGCTGTATGACTATTCTGATTGGCGGTGTGCTAGCAAATCAGCGCGGTGTGTGGGAGGGGCGGAAGTGGCGATTCTCCTTATTACTTTTTCCCTCCTGCAACGTCTTCATATAATAATGAGCCTGAGAGCAGACAACGCGACCATCAGCTCAGCCATAATGATCTAATGCCAAGTATTGTATTCCACAAATGTTTTCTCAGGTCAAACGAATGCTGAGCCAATACTATGTACGCTTTGTTTTTCTATTCTGATAATCTACGGTCTGCACTCCGTTCCGTCGTTTCCTGTTTTCATGTTTTGGAGTACTGGCACGAGACTAGCGCCACCCACTGTTAAGGAGTGTGATAAATGGTATACCTTATTCTGTGTATTCAGTCTTGAAGATTGAGCTTGTGTGTATTAAACAGGAAGACGTTTGCTTGCTACTGTCGCTCCATATATAGTAACAAATATAAGCTGAATTAAGGTGACGAGATGGAAAGGCACACTGTGTGTTGAGAGTCTGCGTACAGGGGTGAATCTCACAATTTCAGAAGTACATATCAGGGTGCAGCGAAAACTGGTTGAGACTAGATAACTTATAGATAGTTAAAAAAAAACAGGAAACGCCTAGCGGTGCGAGACTGTGACGAACAACTTAGAGTGGACAACTTTAGACAACAAGTCAGAGACCAAACACCCCAGTAACAACAGAGCTAATCAGAAATAGGCATGATGCCAAAACAGCGAATCAGAGGATAGCACGAAGGGCGGCCCATTGGGCGGGAGCCAAGGATAGAAAACGAGCAACCCGGTAGTCGACTCTCAGAACACAGGGCTCCAAAGATCTTTGTTTAATAAACTAAACTGCAGACCATCAATTCATTCTCCTGTGAAGTTTCTTCGCTCGCATCAACCAACTCGGGGGAAGTCCAGAACTGATTTCAACAGGAGGCTTATTGCATCTTGTGCACGCTACTGTGGAGTTGGCAGCACGTTGAAGCGGTATGTTCAGTGCAACTTTTCTGCCGAACGAGTCAGACAAGAGGCAACGGAGTGGTCGGATAAAGGCAATTGGCCATTGGTTTGAGTCTGGGTGGTGTGTGAGGGCCTTTACTGCTAAGTTCTCCAAGTCTGGCAAGCAGTAAGTGTCATCACAGCGTTTGAGCAGTTGTTACTTGTGTAAACACAAAACCCACCTCCTCTGCTCTTACCGGAGTCTGATGTCCTGTCGGCTCGGTGTGTTAGAGTGCTGAGCCGCTGCATGTACGTGTGCCGCCATCTAATCTTTTTCATGCGTCTCTCTCCTTTTAGTTTTAATGATATGAGAATGATGTCCTTAAATTAAAAAAAAATATCTGCACAGACAGAAAAAAGTACATTTTCACAACACAAAAGGATGAACAGGTGGCATTGATATCAAATGTGAGCTGCGGAGGCCTGAATGGTAGAAAGGCATACAGAATGACCCTCTTATTTTCCATTGGAAATCTTCAACTTTGTTTCATAAAGTCCTTGCATGTAAAATATTTACCACTCTCAAATGAAGCTCACCACATAGTAAAATGGCAGTAGGAAAATGACTGGGACCTTGTAAAAGAGCTGAAAGAACAGTAGATTTTAAAAGGTTGAACATAAACTGACTGAATCGTTGAATGTGAACATAGTTGTGTGAAAAATAATTATTTTTGTTATTCTCACACTATTCACTAAAGTCGGTCAGAAGACACTGAATACTGCTGAGGTTGAGTCATAACACACAAGAGCTGCTAATGTGAATGATTGTTTGGTTTAAGTAGGATTGTGTGGACTAGCTACAGGATTGAGGCAGCCATTGCTTTAAGGGGTTCAAGAGATAGGTGGCCCTAAATGTGAGCTCTGCAATCAGCAAATACAGAAAGATTTGAGCCAGACTAAAGTTGAATTGATACACGAGTTGCTGAGTTGACGTTGTATGATGCTGAAACATGATGGATGAGCATAAACATTAGGTTGATGGTAAAAATTGTAACGTAAAGAAAGTCATGTATTGTAGTCACTGTATCACTGTGTCACTTTGCTCGTCCTTGTTACTCAAACACTGGAAGCAGCTGTCAATATATTTAAACGCTCTGAGCGATAAAATGCATGGGAAGTGTGACCATACAAAGGAGCATGTGAATGAACCTCAAAAAAATTGAGGTAAATTAATTGTTCATCAAGCAAAAACATTTGCAAAGTAAGCATGTGAAGATATGTGAATACAGCTCTGGGAGTTAATCTTCAACCACTCCCTGACCAAAAATGAATGGGCCAAAATATTACAAAGGAACAAACAAAAAAAGCTACCATTATGATGTACACTCTGCTGACTCCTGTGGAGGAAAATAAGATAAGGCACTGATTCAGTTTTGGTCCCAGTTTGGAGCTGCATGGGCATCTATTGGTATGCATTAATAGATGGAGAGATTTAGAGCTGGTGAACAAGGCAATTTCACTGCAAGTATAACAGGATGAAAAACAACTGAATCATCATATTGGCAGGGTTACTGAAAACAGCTTTCGTTTTCCCATTTTTCACTATCCAGAGGAAAGGAAGTCAAATGGCATTTATTGAGCCTATAAGGCTAGGCCAGGGATAATGGAAAATTGCTCATGAAAGCGAAGAAAATGCCTTGAATAGAAGAAGAAAAATCAAGGCGGGATCCGGCTCTATGCCATTACAATAGTGTAGAGGCAGAGAAAAGAGAAAGAATGTAGGGCGAGAAAATGAGTGGGCACGATTAAAGATTATGTGAGACCTGAAATGGTCGATTCTTGGGAGGTGTGGGAAGGGAGGGAGGTAAAGGATGGCGTGCCATCTTGAAATTAACAACTCCATCTGATCCGTCTATATTTGGCCTGTCACACGCAGTAGGTGGAATTGAACTCCACGTCTCTCTCATCTTCCGCTCGTGCAGCTACCAGCAGCACATGCCCAGTGCTTCAGCCTGCATCCCTGGCAAACAAGGAAGCAACATCCCCTCCTGCCAGCTTCACGGCTGACTGACCCCCCTCTCGCAGCTTCATTTTGTAGCCTAATAAATAATGAAGGTTTGGTTTCTCAGAGGGGTGTCTGCACACTGTGCACCTGGACACCCTGCATGTCTGCTGGCAGGCATTAGAAAGAGCCCGCCAACACAACTCAAAGAACCGCTACCACTTCCTGCCACCCACTAAATCATGTTTAGATGAGAGGCATTTTGGCTAAATTGATGCTTTTTCTCCTGGGAATTTGCACATATTGGTGCAGTGCTTTTCATAGCTTGAATTCACTGGCAATTGTTAACATAAATTAAAGACTGCTTCCTTCTTTTAAAAAGGAGCAACACTGTATCCGAGAGGACAAAATCACAAGTATGAAGATGCCTTTTGTGTGTCAGCAATGGTATCACAATTATTGAGCTAATTTGAAAGCATTGTTGCTCTGTAAGCCTTGGATTTAAAACAGCATCTAAGAGCAGTGTGATTGTGATTACATTCCAATATATGAAACTCTTCTGACCTTTACAATATACTAATCTAGTGATAAAACAGAGGAAACATCACAGTGGAGATTTAATCTTTAATATAGGAGTCAATCCATCATATGGAAACATAAGTAGTGTAATAATTAGACAGTGGCCAGTTTAAATCTCCAGCCTGAGTGAAATTAATGAGGAAACTGACATCTTCTTTGACAAACCCAGAATTTGCTCTGTGTGCAGCCCTCACAGGAAACATCCACCCTCAGGTCCTCTTAAATTAATATACATCCCAGTCTGAGATGTTCACTGCATTCCAGGTGTTATTTCCTGAGGAAATGGTGTCATTTACTTTTTTTTTGGTTGCGTGCGTTTCCCCTCAACCTCATCCACTTCTACTTCAGTAAGCAATTTCCCACATCGCCCAGAATGAGTTGAAAATCCCCAGAGAACAGGCGGGAACGTATTGCATTCGGCTTTGGGTTACGCATGTAGGTGGAGAGAGCAAGGCTGATAGCAATAGCATTAAAAAAGCAACAGAGCATGAGCTTTGGCACTCCAGTTAAAGCTGCATGCCTTGCACAAAATGTAACACATCTCTTGGATGCATTGTATGTATTGTTTAATACACCTTGTTTAAAAAAGGTCCAGTTAGTAAGATAGTTGATTATTGTGCGTCATTCCCAACTCATCAAATACTGACGTCCAACTCACCAACCCAAAGCATCAGTATGTGAGTTAGGAATGACACTCAACAATCCACTGTTTCACAAATTGGACGATTGAAACAGCTTGCCTGGCTCAATCCAGTTGCTAGGTAACCTGTGGCGACAGCAGGAAGTAACAGCTCCGTGCCAAGAAATATAAATCATCATATGACTATAAATTTGTAAATTGTCGATTTTACACTGTTTTTTGTACTGATTAAACCTGCAGTACAGAACATTTCAGATGCATCTTCGGTTTTTCAGCCAGATCAGTGCAGGGTCACGTGAAATGCGTCACTACTGATGCACCAGCGCAGGACAGTCGCCACAGACTCAAGGATTTAAAAAATCTGGTGCGCTCTGGAATACAGCGAGATTTACCTGGCAGCAGCTTGATCAGCATTGTGCTAACTCGTTTGGCAAAGGCTTAAATGTAACCAACTTTACTTATTTACTTACATAATTAATAACTTGTGTCATAAAGTGTTTGGGGTGTATTTGCTGTGATAGTTGAGGTTGTTCTTATCAGTCTGATGCAAAATGACAAGATCAGCCTTTGACTTCTTTTTAATCAGCTCCTTGGGAAACACAAAGCATTTCTGTCGACAAACCAGTTTGCATTTGATCTTGAATCTAAATTAATCATGTAATCAGCGAAAACCTTCGCTGATAACCAGGTGAAATGCAAACTGGAGCGAGACTGTACAACGGCTCGGCTCAGTGAGTTTGCAGGTGCTGTCCAGTCTGGCTCCTTCTTCATTTTCCTGCTGACCAGGCATCAGTACTCTTTAATAAGATTCATTCATCTTCCCCTTCATGCACCCACTGCTTACTTCTTTATTGGATCAGACTGCTGACGGCTATTATTCCCCGTGGAATCTATTTACTTACCATTAAAGGTAATATTACACTCACTTTGTATCAGTGTGAAGCAGCAGGGTAGTATATTAAGCCTGGCAACAAGTTTTAATAGCTGGATAACAGATAAGCATGTCGCTGGTCTGGATAGACTGGCTGCTACATTCCCGCAGGCTTGATGAGGAATTATGCAGTAAAATGCAAAATACAAATATATCTGTTTCAGCTGCAGCACATATCAATGAACTAGACAGTTCAAATCAGGTGATGCAGACAGCTGCCATGTTTTGTTAGGGCATTAATGTGAATTTAGGCACTGAGTTCAGCATGCTGGGCATTGAAATGAGGAGAGACAAAGAAACACAAAAATGCTTTAACTAATACAGCGTGTGCTCTGAGAAAACAAGATGGAGCCTTCAATGGCATTAGCGTGCAACAATTTAAGCTTACATACTTAGCCTTCTCTTTATTGGATTTCTGCACAGTAAGCCTTTTTCATATTTAGCTGCCACTTCTTCAAATATCTGAACTAATACCTCTTAGGTTTTTAATAATGCTCCAAAAGGGCAACAATGCTTTACAGTGTTTCCCACACTCTCCCCGTCTCCTCCATATTCTTTCACACATTTCAGACAGAAAGGACTCGGTCTGTCTCAATATACTAATTTAACCTGACTCCACCTATTCGATTGATCCGATTTTGAAAATTCTGTCGTAGTGCACCATTGTAGGCCACAGAAAGCCGTCTGGTTTATATCCTATTGGTGTCAGCTGTAGCTGAAGGCAATGTGATGCATCAAGAAAAAGCTCTGGGACTCATTACCGATTCCCCCTTCCAAAGAGGGATTAAATATTATTTATAGGGCAGGGGGTAGACTTAAGTTCACTTCAATTGCTTCTGCCTCTGTTGTCAATCTAAATGATACGCTTGTGGGCGTGAGGCCCTTATTGGAGAGCTGGATGTATTTGAGAGTTTAAATTCTCCATCTCACTGCAGGAAGTCGGCGCGATGAGCTGCAACCCAAATTACACTGAAGGCTCCTGGAACAAAACATTGATATTGACTGACAACGTGCAAGCTATTAAGATCCATCCATAAATTCTGATCTGAAAGTAATCCTCACTATATGACTATTGATCACTTTCCATTTTAGCTAAACAGATTAAAAGAGAGTACACCTCATGATAATAAAAGCTTTTGCAAATTAAATACCACCACTCGAGAGCAAAAAACACCCTTGAGTTTGTCTTGAATACTCCTTTCTAACAGAAAGTCACGTAGAGTGGGTTTTTTTTTTCCCCTTTTCTTTTTCTTTGGTAGCACTACCACCCACCTCGCCCATTTGTCTGAGGTTATGGTGCACTAAAACACACTCCGCTGCCTCCACTGACCCTGTCCAGCATCATAGATCTACATTACAGACTTGGTCCTGCATAGCTTGTCTATATGACTGATTCTGCCGTGTGCCTCTCCTCCTCCTCCTCCTCCTCACCCTCCTCTTCTCTTCACAAGGGCAGAACTCTGAGTTCTTGTAAAGTTTTTGGAGGATGGCGGAGCAGTAATGTGCTACAGTGATGCCGTAACTCACAACTTCTCATTCGCTCACGACCACTCTTTTATTAGCCTGTGAATCTTCGCAACATCAATTAGGAAAATAATCTCGGCGATGGCATCTTTTAAGAGATAACAGCGATCAATGAAACGCTATGATACATGCCTTTGCCGTTGCATCTAAACATTCATGTTCTTTCATGGCATCTTAACAGTCCAATTTGTGCTGCAGGGACTGAACGATAAGGACGGCGATGTCCTTCAGCACAGCCAAGAAGCACTGATCTTTTAGATGTTTGCTGTGTAATCTTCTGATCAGTGCAGCTCTAGCAACCAAATTAATTTCTTCTGTCTGTTTGAATGTTGCTCTCACAGGCCAGAGTATGGGATTTAAAAAGGCTTCCCTTTCATTAGCAAGTCTGCTCATTATTTAGCTGCCCGTGTCAGGATTTGTACATCCGTCACCTGCTTTCTCGTTAGGGTCCAAATCCTTTGTCACAGGAGCATGGCTTTGCGAGCAGGTATCCAGCTCCAGTTTTTGGATGTTGATTTAACAGCGGCAAGGATATTGATGGGCTGCACGCAGAGCCTGTCAGAATTAATTTAAGTCAAGGGTCTTTTGATGCCTTCTCCCAGCAACGAGGTGTGAAGTTATTACCTTCTTGTTATGGACTGTACCCTCCCACTCCCCCTGCCATCTCTGTACTGCCCCCCTGTCTCCCCATCTGTCTGTCCTTATCCATGTGTCTACCGTCAGAGAGGGTGGGAACAGAGAGGGAGGGAAAAACATCTCAATACAAAGTAGCCTTCAAAATCTCAGCTCCACTAAAAGCAATTCCACCATGACGCCAGCGAGGCTGAGCTGTACTGTATCAAAGGTGTCAGTTGAGTGCTTGACACAAGCCGTTGGATTTGTGATGGGGTTATTTTCCAAGAGACTTACTTGACGGTGCCCATTTTCGTCTACACATTTTACAGCCCAACTGGTACCAAACTCTGGATTTTGGGTGGGAAGATACATGGGATGACAGGAGTTTCCTCAGTTGTACTTGTTTTTTTTGCATTTTATTAAAACATGTAAACAAGAAAAACTGCTGAACAATTTTTTGTGGCCATTTTCATCCAGTTTCTTGTAAGGTATTCCCCTCAGAATGAAATATTCAACCGTCAAGGAAAGCAAACCGTAAAAGTAGAACCTATTCCCTCAATACGAAACTTGTTTTCAATTTTGCTGTATATAAAAACAAAAGGATGGATGGGCTTTTACTTTGGCCTTGATACAGTGTCCATTCCTCACTTAGATCATATAAAACTGGATAAATATATGTGTACGTGTCCTAGAAATACTGAGCATGAATTTATGAACTCTGTACAAGAGGTCCTTCAATCTCTCTCACACTGAATGGCTCTCACCTTACATAAGCAAACTGACAGAACATATGTCCTGTGTTGTTCAGCCTCATCTTACTGACGACCATTAAACTGCCTTGTGCACTAGGTCACAGTTGTCTGTCATAGTGGAGGGAGAGAGAGAGAGAGAGAGAGGAGGGAGTGTTCAGGATGGCTCGGCTGTCCTTCGCCGTGATGAAGTGACATTGATTAACTCAGATTAAGACGTAGCCGCCTGGCCTTCAGTTTGCCACCATCATTTTTGCAAAGGGCAGGCAACATCTGGAAAAAACGTTAACGGTATGCAGAATATATTGTTGTTTTTAGCACTGTTGCTATAGTACTTTTCAGCTACCATGAAATACAGGAGCTCATAAGTGCTGCTAGCAGGCACCACTGGATATGGGCTTTGAAAGCAGCGGCTTGATTGTTGATTGTTTGTTAAATCTGAATGAATTCATCTGTGGGTCATTTTTCTTGCAACCTCCTCAAATAATCTCCATCACTGTAAAGATAGATTCTTACATTTTCTTTCAGCATTAAAGATGGTTCTGATTATGCCTGAATCAAACTGAACATTACAACAAAACATTTAAATTGGTGGGTAAGTATAAATAATGAAGTCATCATGAATTCAGCTCAAAAATGGCCATGTTCAAAAGCTAGCTTTGCTTTTTACTTAACCTAAATTAATAGATACAAAATAAAAAAATAAATAAAAATGAAATGGCAATCTTACAAGAAAACATTGGTAGCTAATAGATAAAATTTTAAATGTTGAAATTGCCTCAAAATAGTTTCAGCTTTACTTTTGCTTTGTTTCCATGTTAAACAGTTTTTTTGTGGATCATATTTGAACATGTTTTAGTGATTGGATCATTTGCAAATTTGTCATATGGCTGATAAACACTTCAAGAAGATACATTATGTAATGTCTTCCAGCTTTTATTTGAAAGATAATAATTGAATGTACAATATATTATTTTGTGTTATTGAAATGTGTTTTGTAATATTAATGATCATCATAATTTGTCTATTAAAAAGTTTGTTAAATCTGTGTCCTGCAAAATGCTAATATACTTTTAGCATGAAAACTCAACAAAACCAAGACAATTGTAATTTGAATGTGTTTAATAATATAAACATATTCTCGTAACAACATCATTTTTATTTAGGTTGTTAGGAATTTAGGTTGTTTTTTAAGGTGCTTTTCGGGTACTTTAATATGATCGAGGGTCTCAGGTTAGCTGGTGATTGTAAAGCCCCTTGAGGCAAATGTGTGATTTGTGAATAAAATTGATTTGACAAACAAATGTAATTCAAAGGAAAATCTTATTGTGGTTCACAGTCTGCAGCCAGTAGATGACATGGCTTCATTGACGGCACTATGTGTAATTACACTGACAAATTAAGCTCCACATTTTTAAACTACACTTAATCTTGTGGTTGCTGAGCATTGTAATTAATGGTGCAGTTAGGAATTGATTTGCGATTTAGAGAGCTTACATCCTTTTAAACATACAGCATGACTGTGATAACTCAACTGTTTTTTTTTTCAGTATTTTCAGCCAAATCATGACCATAAAGCTGTGAGAGATTAAACTGGAATTATTTAAAAAGGAAACAGATATATAAAATGAATACAGACTGATATATTTATACTAGGCAGTTATAGGTTTTCTTCTTGACTTACTCCATTTCCCTCCCAGGAAAAGCTGTTGGTCTGCACTCATGTGTGGCCATATTACGATGCCATAGTGATGATGGTGCCTTTAAAGATAACACTTTCATTAAGCTTAAATAAATCAATTTGGGAAAGCAAAATTAAAATTACCCAGCTATGAACTATTTGAGGCAGTTGCGTATAAAGAATCTGTAATTAAAGTGAAATGTAAAACCAGTTAGTCACGGCTCATTAAAGGCAAGAAACCCGCTTGAAACTTTAGTTCAAGGAGGGTTCAGAAAGTCAGTGCACATACGTCAAAACGCTAAATATTGGCAATGGGGAGGACGTGGCCACGATTTCAAACACCAGTTTCTCATCAGGCTAAGTGAAGATGATGTGCTGTGATCTTAATGCAGACCTGGCCAAGCAGCTTCATGATTTTCTTTCTCTAAGAGAGCGTGAAGCCGTGTTTAATTCCTTTAATGCTCTCTAGTAACTGCATCTAATCCTGCACTCTTAATTTCACAAATTCTTGTTTGTCATGAATCACTGACTGCTTATCCCTCAGAGCCGTGATGAAATATTAAAAAAAACGATCTCAAAACAGTGGACCCCTGTCTGTCTTTCGGTCATACAGGAAATGAAAAACACATGCCAGTTGAGTGTTAGGATGAAAAAGGGCTTTTGCTCATTTGTAATACCCGGGGCACTGCTCTGACTCGCCATGCTGGAAGGACAAGAGCTGGGCAATAAAGTGCAAGGACATTGGGCCGCCTCCCGACCACCACCACCTCCACCCACCCATCATCCTGCTCTCCCCTCCCCACTTAGAATGAGGAGGGAAATGATGCGTTAAACACGGTGGAGCCACTCATTCTATAAAACTGCGTCATGACTGAGAGGAGATATTGCCTGTAAAAAACGGCAGAAATGACAACTTGTTATTCACACTTCTCAGACACTGTGCCTGTTGTTTTATGATTATGAGCTCCACGACTGGGCACGATGATTAATCTGCCCGCAAAACCTGCCACATTGCAGATGTGGACAAAAATCAAACGGCTCAGTAACTGATCAAACAAATGTACGACAAAATGGACATGAGGATGTCACTGCTAGGATTTATTATTTTTTGAAAAGTGTCTTCGCAGCCTCCACCGGATTTACAGTTAAATACAACGTTCAGCTCGGCCCACGACGCCATGTGGTGCTCTTAAATTTTTCAACTGTGTAAACAAGCCGACATAGCTTCTTCGAAAATCTCCTCGCAAGTCTAAATGCACCTGGGAAATGCAGCAGTATCGAGTTAGAATGTTTCCTGCAGTAGTTAATCTTTTTGCTCCGTGGACTCTGTAAAAAGATCTTCGAGAGCAGTGGAAATCTCACACACAAACAAATGACACACATATGCGCAGTGCCCACAATGGAGAGGAAGCACAGCTGAAGAGATTGAAGCAAAAATTGAATCGCTAAACCTTATTTGTCAGCGGAGAAAGAACAGAGGAGGTGGAAGTAGAAAAGAAGAGCAGCACCAGACTGAGAGACTCTGAAATTATTTTTCTCCTCGTCTTGTTTTAATTGCTTTCTGCTTCCTTTTATTTCACCCACTGGTAGATAACAGCCACTTCTCCTACTTTCCCACTGCTCTGAAATCTGCATCTCTGTGAAAAAAAATAAAATAAAGTGTTGCAATGCAAAACTGAGATGTTACTTCTAGAATAGGTTTATGCGTTTTAATGCTCAAAAAACATGTTTTCTCATACTGTCCCGTGCTGCAGCACTGTGCTCCCCCCCGTCTGAAATGCTCTGTTTAAGCACCCGTTAAACACTGAAGGAAAGGAAGAAGCAGGCCAACACGGCCAGCATGTCTTGGCCCTGAAAAATTTAAATAAAAATAAATAATGAAGTAGAAAAAAAATAAAAAAAAAAATACATAAAGTAAAGACCAAATTAAAGCACAGGAACACTTAGTAAACCAAGGATGTTATGATATTACCTGGACACATCCTTGGAGGCGAAGTTACATTAATTTGTATGAAAGCTGCCCAGTGGCAGAAGATCCAAAATGACTGTCTTGCGCATTAGCGACTTCCCTCGACAAGGCAGCTAACAAAGGCGTCAAAGCCTGGCACTTATCCTGGGTGCCTGGAGTAAACAGGATCATAGAACATAGAATGCAGGACTAGCATGAGGAAACGGAACAGACGAGCTGAGCTCTAGAGTACTAGACAAACACAGGCTTAAACAGACAAGGAGTGATAGCCAACTGAACGCAGATGAGCAGGGAAAACTGCGGGAGAACAGACAAAGAGTGGAGGGAAACACATGGACTGAATACACAGGAGTCTAATCAGGGACAGGTGAAAATATTCAAGACACACACAAGGGAGAGAAAACAACACAGAGGGCAAGAAGTGACACAACAAGACACATGAGGATGAACCTTACAAAATAAAACCCAAACCATGACATGCTGTGGGCTTGTATATTGTGAAGTAGGTTTACGTGCAGTAAGGGAAACAAAACTTCCTTAAAGGGGGATTTTAGCAGTCCTGAGGTGGTTCATGTTTTTTATGTATATTGATGCCGTTGTTACACAGAGTATTGCTCATTGTGGTTATAGAGTACAGGAAGTGAAAAAGCATTTCTTCTGACGAAACAGTTGAAGATGATGACTGATTTTATGTCCTTTTGTAAATGTCCTCAACAGTAAAGAATGTGAACACTTCAGTCTCTGAAGAACTACACCGTGTTATGATTCACTCCTTAACTTTGAAGTTAAACCACCTTGGAGCAAACTACACTTGCATTCAAGATGGAAATGTTAGAAAGTTCTTGCCTTAACACAAATCTGAAGAAATGTTCATAACTAGTCAAACAGTTTAACTGAAAAGTGAAATTTTATTATCATGCTGTATTTCGTCTTTGGGCGTATGGGACCATTGTTTTCTTTCTTTCTTTTTTTTTTTTGAAAAATAACAACATTTCCTTAAAGCAATAAAAATGTATGGATTTTCATTATTATCAATAGACACATGGGAAAGACTTTCAATTTAAACTAAAGTTGCACAGAAATATTATTAATCAGACAGCGACTGAAAAACAGTTATAATGCATTTTTAAGAAATATGTCTGTTTGCTTTTATGAACCCGCAGATCTTGTTTTTGGAGAAGTACTGACTCTCAAACACATATTTGCATGTATAACATTTTTTCATATGATCTAAAGATTTGCTCAGTCAGATACTTGCCCAAAGAATATTTGTGCTGGATTTGAAGACTTCAGACCAATCAGAACAAATGTTGTGGCATTTTCCTTATTATAGTCTTCGGGCACAAATGGGTCAACAACAGCACCATTGACGTCAGTCTCAGCAGCCACTCGCTTGTGAGACGTGTAGCTCTCAGGAATAATAATAGTTGATTAGATACCAAGCTGTTAAAAATACAGCTCAAGTTTGTTTCAAATTTCCTAAACTCCACTTGAATTTGACTGACTGACATCTGGTTGGATTGGCAAAACAACATTACTGCGCCAACTTGACACACTATCTTTTTCACTTGCAAAGAGCAGTGCACAAAGCATTCGGGTAGCAGCTCCTCATTTTTAGCCCAACTGATGCTTTCAACGCTTTAGAATGAGAAACGTTAAATCAGCTGTCACTAATTAATGTTAATTTCATGAGTAACTCGCTGGCAGGCTGGAATAAAACTCATCTGTTGCCTGGTTAAAGTGCTCTCTGCAAGCTGGTGCCCTTTTAGCAAAGATCTTTCATGAGGAAAGAACCTCTACTGCTCAACGGCAAAAACCCAATGAATCACAAGAAGACTCTAACAACTCCAACACAGAGATACGTCTCATCTTTAGAGAATCATGTCGCGTCCCTTTCAGGAGTTGAATTCCGCTAGTTAAACTCATATTATGTCAGTTTTAACCAGGAAATCCTATGTTATAGATACAGTTTCTTGTGAACCGTTAGCTGTGTCCGATCACATAATATATCCACCCAAAATCTGCAGATACCCACACCATATCAAGACTGGGAGATCTCTAACCATAACTCAAGACGCAAGTAAACAACAGGCAAGTAACCCAATTGTAGCAACTGCAGCTCCCCTAGATCTCGAGAATTGACCTGACTAACCAAAGATGGCAAGAATTAAATAAAAAGGCCTGGTTGTAAATGGAGTGGTTTCTGTAGAACAACCCTGCAGTTTGTTTTCAGCTAACATGAGTTTGTCATAAACCACAAACCTGAACTGAGCAAATGAAAAAGACGGTAAAAATAAAGTAAACATCCCTCAATGCCCTCAGGACGAAGTCATGAAGATGTGTGCAATGCTGTCATTCTGTGCTCTGCCCCGTTTCGCCCAAGGCCCCCCAAAAAGTTGTCATTCAGCAGTGAACAGACAGCATTATGGAAAATTTTGCTCAAAACACACCGGAGCAGCTGATCAACCTGGTTATGGCTGAACGCCTGTGCAGAATCACGGCACATTTAAAGTTTCTTTCCCTACATTTGTGCGTCCTCTGTTTTGCACAGATGTGACAGTTAAGATGAAAACGACCTGGTCACCAGCTGCTTGGGCCAGAATGTCCGAACTGAATCCAAACTCCGGAAAATTAGAGGATGTGATGAGGTACAAATGAATAGACATTTCATCTGAGAGAAACCGTGAGTCGGTTTGGACAGATTTTCCGCTGCCTCCAGACAAGACAGGTACATGAAAGCCCGGGTGCTTGTTGTGCAGACAGCGATAGCGTCAGGGTCTATTGATTTAGCAGCCAGCTCCTGGCATAATCAAAGCCCATTCCAGAGTCAGCGCCGTCACTGCACCACTGCACCCCAATCATATTTGCGCTTGATCACACCCCAAAGAGCTTGTCACCTCAGTGTTTTGTGACACTTAAACCCAATACATGCCCCCCCCCCGCCAACTTGTAAAATGGAGGTTGACCTTCTTCTCCTCAGTTAAACTGCAGGCTCCAGTTCCCTCTGAATGAGATGTTGTTTCACCCTGGTACCAATAATGTGCTTGTTAATGCCGTGCATTACTCCAATAACCCACAAAAAGAAAGCAAGGAACAAAGGGATGCACAATAAAAGCATTGCTTAGCTGGGTGTCATATTTTCGTGTTGCTTGCATGGCTATACGTGCTGAAATAGTTTGTTATTGTATTTTTGTACTGATTTTCAGTCTCATTAATCTGCATAGCTCGTCATTTCATGACTTGGAAAATTATTATGGGTGATACTTCTGGTGTTCTGTGAATCTAGCATAAGTCACCAAGTATCATAATAACTAATGTTTTAATTTATTTGATCTTAGTTTACCCAGGAAGTCCCTTGAAATTAGAATATATTTTAAACCTGGCCTAAGGCATGGTGACATTTTAAAGGCTTTGGAGGTGTCAGAAATAAAAGTGTTGGAAGTATTGACATGATAAAGTTGCTAACCTAGATGTTCTGGAATAAATGATGCACATATAAAGCTGATCAAAGACCCTTTACCATGTAAAACTCCAGTTCCAGTTAAGTGTTAGGGCACAACACAAGTCACGCTGATAAATTGTACAAGGCACCATGGAAGTAGGAATAAGGTGGATAGGTTTCAAAACATCTCACCAAAGGACCGCAGCTGAAAATTTGCCAGCTGGCACATTTACAGAAATGTTGACTAATGTGTGTTGACCTCATGAATAAATAAATGAAATTAAATGAAACATACCTCTAAACTGAAATTTCACCATCTGCCCTGAATGAAGATTCCGGGCCGCTGAGATTCCAGCACTCACATTATTTGGCTGTTGCCATCCTTTCATTTTAGCTCAAAATCAAAATCCTTAAATCCTCTTAAAGGACAACATAATGTCATACGGACCCTGCCACCTTTCTAGCTTTCAAAGAGTGTTCTGGTGAACTGATTTTCCTCTGAGAACAGCTTGTTTGTTGAGTTATAGATCTCTTCTCCAAAACTACATAGTGCCTCTTTCACAAATTTCCCCATCTGCGGGACATTAAAGGATTTCCGATTCTGATTCTGATTTAAGTGGAAAAAAAAATCTGTGCACATGTTGATATCAACATTGGCAATAGATAGATATGCTATCTGATTTGGCAGATTTAAGTTTAGAGAGGGCTTGTGGATAAGAAGCATTTTACTGACTTTGCGTAGATCTTCACAAAATCCCCAAAAGCACGAGCAAATAAGGCAAAGTGATCAAAAGCATAATTTTGTGCGTACTGGACAGATAACCAACGCAAAAGCTCAGGGGCCGTATTCATCAAGCGTCTTAGAGTGCCATTTTACTCTTAAGTCCTGAGAATTTGTGAAATTTAGTCCTACTCTCAAACTTAAGAATAAAATCTATTTATCAACTTTCCTAAGTCTAAGAATCACTCCTACTCTCCCAGATATTTAAGAGACCTCCAGAGGTGTCCTAAGTGGTTGTCAGTTGTGAGTTGCCAGCAGGGCATGGCACTGAGGCGAGAGAGATGTGCGCGAACGTTCCGGGAGCGGAAGGATGTCCTGGCTTTGTTTGATAACGAGCAGCTGATCAAACGGTATCATTCAGACAGGGCGGGTATTATTTTTGTCACAGATTCATCAGCAGATCATCTCATCAGCAACATCACGCAGCAGAGCTTTCACGGCAGAACTAAAGGTCATCACAATGCTTTGATATCTCGCCACTGGGAAAGATTTCATGTGCTGCATTCAGAAATGCGTTGATTTCTGCATGTGGCTGCAGGAGGCTAGTATATATAGAGCCACCCACACCAGTTTCAAGTTAGTTGCCTAATTAATGAATTGGAAAGATAAGGAAACATTTATTTTTGATTCATTGCCAATATGTTTTGTATTATTTTGTAGATTATTGTCAAAATATACACTCCCATTGTCCATTTAAATATTTCTAAGATATTTCTATATTCTTAGACAAGGGATTCCCTCCTGTTATTGGTCATTTCTATGGACACGGAAGTGACGTCACCTTAAATTCCGTTTATGGCACATAGTACTGTCGTAATTCAGCTCTGAGAGTGACACTTAAGATTCAGTCCTACACTTCGCTGAAAGTGTGAGTAAGACGCTTGATAACTAACTTTTAAGTGCAGCTTTCAGCGAAGAATTTTTTTACTCATAAGTCAACTCTTAGCAGGGTTCTTAGGAGTAATCC